>CM029019.1:163900260-164023288 GCA_016801055.1 Panax notoginseng
TTCGTCACACGCCCGATTTGCCTCTCTTGTGTATGCTTACTATGCTTCTATAACTCATCTAATACAACATGTATTAATGTTAAGCATCATTATAATTATTAATATTCATGTTTTAATAACTTAGGACATCATCTTTTATGGTCAGGAGCACTACACATGCATATGTGCATGTCCGACGCCCTCCGATTGCCCCTAAAAACATAACAGTCCTAAAGATGACAATTTTTACTACTGTTACAAACCTCAAATTGAAAAACTTTTTGAACGAAAGTTGTAGGTCTACTCGTCCTCGTTCCGGATCATCTTGAATCAATTCAATTGGAGTTCGTATGAGAAAGTTATGGCCATTTTACTACAGGAGGTCAAAACTGTCCGAGTCAGACTACAATCCGGCGCTGGGGGCGAGGACTAAGCCAACTAGTGGCGCTGGGGGCGCGAATTTCAGCGCCGCGACGCATATTTTTGCCGCTGGGGCACCGACACTTGCAGAATCGCAACCCACGAAGAACATAACAACTAAATTTCTGTCAATAACTTGATTTCTAACATTAATTAACATATATAACCTAAGCCAATTGCACATATACACATTACCCAACATGTATATACTAATTACCAACGACTAAACCACGATTCTAGAAATCTTAAATCATTGAAAGCATTATTTAAAAACCAAACTCCATAACTGACGTTTGTTTACACAATTTAACACTGACATTCCTATTATTCATCAACTTAGTCCATTCCAACTATAATCTCAGCGTTTCTTACCAAGTTAATATATTTAGTGTTCAATTTCACCATTAATTCACCACCAAATTATTACAGACAATTACATTATATTAATATTTGGTATTTTTACCAGTCATTTTTTTGAACATCTATAAACTGCAAACAATTTCTTCCTTTTTAAACGAGACTAGCGTACAATCCCTTATCTAAACATAAACTCTAGCATTACAATTACCTACAAGTGCAATTATTCAGTTTATACAACAATTCAAATGAATTTTAACTTCACAGAGAATTTGTAAAGAGTTTTTTTACACAGTGAAACTCATGAAAAATTATGTCGTAGCATATATATTAAGGGTTATATAACATACCTTCAATTTGCTCAGCCAATTCTTGTAAACCACTAAGAATAACTTGAAGAACTCAAAACTTTCTCTTGTTTTTTTCTCTCTCAAACTCTCTCTCAAGCCTCTGACAAACCTTTCTTCTATTCTTTTCTTAGGCTTTAGCCAAATCGATTAGACGTAACTAAAATAAACTAACGTATCTTTTCAAATGTTTAAAATCGACGCCACTAATGGCCTTATTAAAACAGCGGTTACCATAATTATTATATATTATTTATATTTAATTTAATTTAATTTATATTACTAATAAATCAAATTTAAAAATTCAAAAGTCATAGGGCTCTATTTGGAAAAACGCTTTAAAATTAAAGAATTAATATATTTAAGCCTTATTTGGCAAAATAAATTAAAACTACTTTAATTTATTTTAATAACCATTTATAATATAGTTTTTTGACACACTTCTAATTAATTAAGTTTTCATACTTAATTTAATTAATTCTAATAACAATTCATTGCATAATATAATAATTTATTTAATCATTATAAACTCTCTAACTTAATTATTAAATTAAATTAGATTACTATTTCAAAATAATTACTTTCCTTAACTCATTAATTATTTATTAAACAAATAAATAATAAAATCACATCAAATCAATTAAACAAATACTTCTTCAACGATAAACACATATATTAAATAGTTATATAATTTAATAAATATTTAAATATTATAATTAAAAATCTGGATTGTTACATCATTCCCTCCCTACAAGGATTCTGTCCTCAGAATCACAACTCAAACCACTCATTCGTTACAATCTTCCCTACTTACAAAGATTCTGTCCCCAGAATCGAAGACACAAATTAAACAAATAACTCAGAGTAATCTTTCATCATTTTATCTAAATATAGATTTTATATTTTCCTACTACATTCATTACTTTAACAAATTCTAGGTTTCATTTCATAACTTTAACTCAATTATATTCTGAGTATTATAAATCTTTTAACCCATTCATTTCTTTTTCTAAGGATCGTTAACATCAGCACTCGGGATATTACATTCACCATTTCTTCTAAGAATTTAGTTCTCGAAATTTTATTTATTAATTTTTATTCATTCATTCTATCAAAGTAGATTTTACGTCACTACTTCATTCACTCATTGGTTTCTATAACCACTTTCTTTCCACAAAGATCATTCTACAATTATTAACTTTTCTATTAAAAGTTTCACATTATTCTTTGATAATTCATATCCTTCTCACTTCAAAATCTCTTTTCTCACTTATTCAACATACTCATCATTCAGTGTTGCATTCTACGACTACGACTTACTCTTTTTAAGGAATATTTTCCTTTTTCACATCCATCTTGCAGAATAACAAGAATCTTCCACAATTGTTCAATAATTGGGAAGTAGTTTGAATAACTCAGGAATTTAAAAGATTTGAAATCATGCTGAGGGTCATAAGACCACGAACTATGTCCACAGTTGCAAGTAATATTTTAACTTCAATTTTAACAGTCATAAGACTATAAGGACCCCCATACTTAAGGGTGTTAAGCCCTTCGTACGATGTATTGTGCACAAACATTTAAACGTTATACGTATGTCCATAGTTATAAGTAATCTTTCAACTTAAACTTTAACAGTCATAAGACTATAGGGACTCCTCGTACTTAGGGTGATCAGCCCTTCGTACAATGTATTGTGCACAAACATCTCAACGCCTCCGCGTAATCCCCTATAAAAGGGTTGTTCATCTCAGCTTTTCAACATCTGAATCCGCACCAAAACAATTTAGTTTGGCATAACTTCTCAAGAAACGCATGCATTTCATGAACATCTTTTAATATTTGTCTAGCTGAATCAAATAGCATAGACCTCTACAACAATTCGAACATCAATCGAAATATACATATACATACATACATATGTATTCTCATATCTTAAAAAAATCTCAAAAATCTTTTTATGACGTCATGATACCGCACTATATTTACAGTCCGTTGATGATTTCGTCATTTGGTGATTTTATCATACTACATCATACCATAGTGGGCTAACGATCCTTAGATCACATCCAACACTAGGTAATACTGCATTGATGACTCCATCGATTTTATCATCTTTGCACCAGGTTACATGATGCATTAATGATATAAAATACATTTTGGTATATCGCAAATCATTTTTGTCTAGCCGAAGCAATTAGCATAGACATACGAATAACAATATTGCTGTTAAAACTCATTTGATCCAATGTTTTTCAAGAAAATAAAAGTGTAAACATCAGCACGAAGTCAATAAATTTCGAAAGTCTAGCATAGCTAGTAGATTTAGAATACATATGCTTCTTCCATCAACTCCACTTTCTATAATGATCCATTGCTTAATAGGTCTATCTATTCCTATCATCCTCAATACTCCATTTACACTTATCTATACCCAGTTCGTCAACTTACCACACGTTATGAGTTCAGGAACTTGCCACAATCATATGAGTTTAAAAACTTATCCTAGTCAGACCATAGGCGTCCATTCGCTGAGGGGTTCAAAAATATACCATATAATTATGAGTCACGAACCTACTATAAGTATGAGTTTTAAGAACTCACACTTAACCTTATAATATTCTCTAACTATACTCTACCTATCTGTTATACAGATGAGAAAAGAATCACCTTCTCAACAGGCATATAGCAAATAGCGCGACACAAACATTCCAATGATTATCAATGTGATAAACTTAGTGCAAGCACAAAACCCTCGCCCATACAAAGATTTTTACAACTCAGCCATCACAGGAGTCCTCAATTGAAATCCCACCTAACTCTATCTTGCTCTTAACTTGCTCTTTGTTCGATATAAATTCCTCATATCACATCATCTATAACTCCTCATGAGTTATCTCTTACTATATCATAGTACATCATCTTCATAGCATTAAGCTATAATCATTCAAACATTACAAACCATCTTCCTTTTATAACTTAATCTGATCGCGTCGTGATCTTATTCTATAATCATCTCCCTTAAAATTCTTTTCTTAACTCGTGATCGTTTTGTTTTACGAGCCTCATTCTTTCTCTTTTTCATCATTTACGACATTATTCGTTATCTTGGCTATTGGAGTTAGGAAACTCCCATTTCTTATCTTTATATCTCTTAGATTCTCCTTTGAAAAAATTCTTTCTTTAAGAATTCTAACTTCATTTATATCGCTCAAAATTTCATTCGAGTTCTAAACTCTCATCATACGTGTCCATTTCTACACTTGGTACACATCAACTCTCTAACAGTTTCAATATGGTACGCTGAGTGGTTTCCCACAAACAACCAATAAACTAGGTTTCGAGTTACTAGTTCGTATATACCTCCGCTCCATGAAGGAATCGTTTAGCCCAGATACCATACATCAACTACTAAAGAGTACAATTGCACCAAACTTGAATATAACTCTCTATTCTTAACTTCTTTATCACTCTCTTTTTATAGACATTGTCTATTTATTATCACCTTACATCCTTATTATTGGAGTTGGGTAACCCCACATTCATATTCCTGATAACTCTGCGAGATTCTTCTTTGAATCCTTTCACACAAGTTTAAATCCCCTCTTTATAAATTACTTAAATTACTTCTTATTGTTCAAACTCTATTTGAGCTTATTCTTTCATTATCTTCACCTCTCTTCTCTAAGGTTATAGCCTACGGTACTCCTACCTAAGGTTTATGACCTATAGCTCTGATACCAACTGTAACTATCACAAAATTCATACAATTTAATCTCGACTTCGGCCGTTAACCATACATTAAATCTCTAATTTACATCATTATTTGATATTAAAATCACTAAAATTGCGGAATATTTAAAACGTTTATACATTTCCTTCTTTCTTGCCCTGAATCGCAACCTTTACACTACATCTCTTTGATTCAATCTTATATCATGAATCGTTACAACAAAATGACTATACAAAGTCCTACATCATAACTAAATATCCATATACATTGGATAACTCAACTTACAATTCAACAACATTTTACGTTCAAAATATGAAATACATTTCTCATAAAACATAAGTAATCTTCGTGAATATAGATCTCTATAACTCACTTAGCACATATCTTTACCTTAAAATCTTGACCTGTAAAAATGGTTATTTACAAGAGTGAGCTCGACAGCCCAGCAAAGTCTAACAGTTTTCATGCATCACATAGCACATAATAACATGCTAAACATACATATCATAATAATTAAAGTAACATGGCATACATGCTTTTAATTCACATAGCAAATATAAAGATTGAGTTCCTTACTCAATCCTCCTTATTTAACCAAAAAAAATATAGTCATAAATTGACTTTAACATTTCACAATTTCAACATGTATAACATATCATGTAATTTAAAACAGTTCATCAAGTCCATGTAGAAAATAGGAACCGAAAGACTTACCTTGATCGTTGTTTACCAATAACAGTTTAACAGCTTACAGTTATCTGCACTTCACGTGCCCTACACAATTATATAATCATACACATCAACTATTAGTCACATAACAACACATAGTAATTATAATGTAAACTCTACTCCACATCTCATAATCTTTTCTATTAATTAGCACACAATGTTCAATTAGATTGTGTTAACTTTTTGACTTATATCTCACTGTATTTCATATTCTCAGTTCATTCAAGTGCTTAAGTCTTGCTAGGAATACTTATTGGTTTTATATTAAACCCATTCCATATCTTATAATATCCATTTCAATTGAATTGAAACACTTTTTAAGTTCATTAACACTTGGCACGGCGTTTCGACGTTCATTAGTCACACGTCCGATTTGTCTCTCTTGTGTATGCTTACTATACTTCTATAACTCATCTAATACATCATGTATTAATGTTAAACATCATTATAATTATTAATATTCATGTTTTATAACTTAGGACATCATCTTTTATGGTCAGGAGCACTACACATGCATATGTGCATGGCGACGCTCTCCGATTGCCCCTAAAAACATAACAGTCCTAAAGATGACCATTTTGACTACTGTTATAGAGCTCACATTGAAAAACGTTTGGAACGAAAGTTGTAGGTCTACTCGTTCTCGTTCCGGATCATCTTGAATCAATTTAATTGGAGTTCGTATGAGAAAGTTATGGCCATTTTACTACAGGAGGTCAAAACTGTCCGAGTCAGACTACAAATCCGGCGCTGGGGAGCGAGGACTAGGCCAACTAGTGGCGCTGGGGCGCGAAATTGGCGCTGGGGCGGCGAATTTCAGCGCCGCGGCGTGAATTTCTGGCGCTGGAGCTCCATTTTTGGCGCTGGGGTGCAATTTTTGGCGTGAAGGCGCCGAAACTTGCAGAATCGCATCCCACGAAGAACAGAACAACTAAATTTATGTCAATAACTTGATTTTTAACACTAATTAACATGTATAACCTAAGCCAATTACACATATACACATTACCCAACATGTATATACTAATTACCAACGATTAAACCATGATTCTATAAATCTTAAATCATTGAAAGCATTATTTAAAAACCAAACTCCATAACTGACGTTTGTTTACATAGTTTAACACTGACATTCCTATTATTCATCAACTTAGTCCATTCCAACTATAATTTCAGCGTTTCTTACCAAGTTAATATATTTAGTGTTCAATTTCACCATTAATTCACCACCAAATTATTACAGACAATTGCATTATATTAATATTTGGTATTTTTATCAGTCATTTTTTTTGAACATCTATAAACTGCAAACAATTTCTTCCTTTTAAAACGAGACTAGCGTACAATCCCTTATCTAAACATAAACTTTAGCATTACAATTACCTACAAGTGCAATTATTCAGTTTATACTACAATTCAAATGAATTTTAACTTCACAGAGAATTTGTAAAGAATTTTTTTACACAGTGAAACTCATGAAAAATTATGCCGTAGCATATATATTAAGGGTTATATAACATGCCTTCAATTTGCTCAGACAATTCTTGTTAACTACTGAGAATAACTTGAAGAACTCAAAACTTTCTCTTGTTTTTTTCTGCCTCAAACTCTCTCTCAAGCCTCTGACAAACCTTTCTTCTATTCTTTTCTTAGGCTTTAGCCAAATCGATTAGATGTAACTAAAATAAACTAACGTATCTTTTCAAATGTTTTAAAAGCGACGCCACTAATGGCTTTATTAAAACAACGGTTACCATAATTATTATATATTATTTATATTTAATTTAATTTATATTACTAATAAATCAAATTTAAAAATCCATAAACCATAGGGTTTTGTTTGACAAAACGCTTTAAAATTAAAGACTTAATATATTTAAGCCTTGTTTGGCAAAATAAATTAAAACTACTTTAATTTATTTTAATAACCATTTATAATATAGTTATTTGTCACACTTCTAATTAATTAAGTTTTTATACTTAATTTAATTAATTCTAATAACAATTCATTGCATAATATAATAATTTATTTAATCATTATAAACTCTCTAACTTAATTATTAAATTAAATTAGATTACTATTTCAAAATAATTACTTTCCTTAACTCATTAATTATTTATTAAATAAATAAATAATAAAATCACATCAAATCAATTAAACAAATACTTATTCAACAATAAACACATCTATTAAATAGTTATATAATTCAATAAATATTTAAATATTATAATTAAAAATCTGGATTGTTATATAGAGTCTCTGCTCGCTGAGTCAACTTCAGTTCATAGGTGAGAAGGTTGCCATATAATTGTTGAACAATCATTTGATGGAGATTCTTCGATTCTCTGATGGCAGTGGTTTTGGCATCCCACTTGCTAGGCAAAGCTCTCATAAATTTTATGATCAGATCTTTATTTGGGTAGATCTTTCTAAAAGCTCGAAGAGAGCTGAGCAGAACATTGAATCTTTCATAAGTGGAAGTGACATTTTCACCTGGAACATGGGCAAACATTTCGTATTATTGAGTCAGAAGAGATTGTTTATTTTCTCTGACTTCTTCAGTTCCTTCGTGCATAATGAGCAATGCTTCCCATACTTCCTTTGCTATTTTGATGTTGACCGCATTTTCAAACATGTCATCTTCTAAAGATTAGAACAAAATGTTATTGACCTTTTTGTCGAGTTGGGTAGCTTTCTTTTCGTTGTCAGTCCATTCTGTTTTGACCTTGATCTGAATTCTGTTTGGGTCATCTGAAGTTGGTGCAAGCTTTGTAGGAACATAGTGCCCATTCTGAACGGTTTCAAATAGATCTTAATATATTGAATCCATGTAGGCTTGCCTATTAATTTTCCAGTTAGAAATTTATCTTTATTGCACATAGGTGGCTTGATGCCTCCTCCAGTCTTTGATTCGCTTATCAGATGTGTCATTGGATCTACTTAAGCTTTGTAGGCTGATTGATAGAACCTGCTCTGATACCAATTATTAGTTCCCAGAGGCACAATAGTTATCTAGAAAGGGGGGTTGAATAGATATTTTTAAAATTTCTTTTACAAAATACTTGTCAGATCTGATAATGATTTAATCACAGCAGAATTTGAGATTTGTTTGTTTTCCCTTTAAGATAAAACGAGTTAATAGGATATAAGCATTTATGGCAGATATAGCAGTTATAGCAAGAATATAAGAGACATTATATTTTTAAGTGGTTCAGAGCACTCAAGGCTCCTAGTCCACTCTTCTACTCCTTAGGCAGGAAATCCACTAAGGATATCTTTACAATCTTTAAATCTAACAGAGTCCTTCAAGACCAGCAGTCTTAGAACTTCTTAGTTCACTTTAGAACTCTTCAAGTCCAGCAGACTTGGTATTTCTCAGTTCACTTAGAACTCTTCAAGTCCTTCTGACTTGGAACTTTTTACTTCACTTAAAGATAGTTGAGTTCTTGAATGATGCTACTCAGTTGTCGTTAAGCTTGTGTTCGAAAGAACTGAGCAAGTTTTCTTTTCAGATCATAGAGTTGAGCGTTGAGTGTTCTTCAGCGTTTTGTTGTGTACTTGCATATGTCTTGTATCTCTTTCCGTTTTGTATATAAGGTGTCTTTGAAATGCATCTATTGGAAGACATCTGTTGAAGCATTAATTGTATTTGACATTTCTGAGCACTGATGGTGACTTTCTTCAAATCTTTTGTTTAGCCACCTGACCCCACTGACACAGCAGACTGCTATCTCACCTAACACATGAAAAGATATTTTCTGTTAACCCATAGTACTTTCCTTAGCTTCTTCAATACGTCTCTTTGTTATATACTAAGTATGACTGTTGTGTCATTGGGACTCCCGAGGATTTCAACGTTTATAATCCATTCCACATTTGTTGTGATTTATTCTTAAACAAATGGACAAAGCTCGATGCTTTTGATACAGACGGGTGATGCTCTACGATCATGATCGTGGTGTCCTGCCACATTGGTGCTTGATCCGGTACTAATAGAAGAGAACACTACGATTTCCCTTAAGCACTGGTAGACTACGATCTTTGCTTGCTTGATTTTCAGACTCTATGCTTCCGAGAGTACACTACAATCTTTGAGTTAGCTTGACATGAGTTTGGACCACTCTATTATTCTGGGAGAGGCCCTCAAAGGCAGACACACTGCGATTTTCGATGCTCTACGATTCTGCCTTAGCTTCTGCAATCTTTTGGTCAGCTCGATAGACTACGATTCTGTTGAAGCTTATCTTTTACATCTAAAGACATAGATCAACCTAACAGCTTTGATCTACCTCTGCGACTAGCTCGGGTGCAACTATTAATTATTCACTCATCACATGGATATCTCTAATTTCTTCTTCGCCTGACATTCTACAATCAAGTTTAATACTCCCTCCGTTTCTAAAAGATTATCGTTTTAGAAGAATAAATTTGTTTCAAAATGTTTGTCGTTTACAACTTTCGAGAAGAATAAATTATTTACTTTTCTATATTACCCCTACCTTCTCTTATTGTCCCAAGAAATTCTCTCCCTTGGATTAATATTTTTTAATTTCTCATAAAGGGGTAGTGATGGAATTTCAAACAAATTAATTCAATTTTCTATAGTATTAAATGATTTTCTTAATCCGTGTGCAAAAACCTTAAACGACAATCTTTTAGGAACGGAGGTATTAACTTAATTAGTACTCCACAATAAAATCTTTGTTATAACAAGATATTATACTCCAAAATTTATTCTTTAAATAACTCTCCTCGATTCATCACTTAAAACACTATATGAGTTCATCTCTTGATTTACGAATGTCATTCTCAAATACTGCCACAAAACAAGGGTTAATTGACATGCCACATATTTTCTCTATATTCTGACCTACCAATTAAATAACAAATAAGCTTAGATAGGACATACTAGTGAAGGTTTTACTTGTCTCTCCCCTCCTAGTTCTAACCTTAGATCTCCGCCAGAGATTATATCCCTAAGCTCTGATACCAACTGTGACGCCCCCAGAATAAATCTATACAACCCATTCTGAGTCGCCAAATATATGGTACAGAAATCAAATACAACTTCATTAATACAACTATCAATTGTCGTGTAAAATACAACAAAACATACGCTATGAGTTTTAATACAGATATTGTCGTGTAGACAATATCTAAACTCAAATAAAGTCCTAATTATAATTATTATCACACTATTTTACAAAATAGTGAGGACTACTAAGAAACCATCTTGAACCATTATTCCACTCCCCGACTAGTCCCAGCTATATTCTCGCCTCTTGAGAAAAATAATGGAACCAAAAGGAAAAGGGTGAGCTCAACTAGCCCAGTAAAGAATATTATGACTAAGATAATGTAAAATAAATTATCGTTTATCCTCAACAGGAAAAAATTTGATAGAGTACAATAAATAACAAGTTTTAGATCAACAACTGCTGCGAAAACAGTAATCCATTAGAAGAGTCAAGTAGAGAATGATGTCTACTATCTACTATGATTTAAAAATCCATCATCAATATTTTTTCCCTGTAACAACAATCAATAAATATTTCACATCAACGAATTATCTATTGATAAGTAGGTTTTATACCTACTTATCCGGTATCTGTTACTTGAATTAGTTGCTCAAACTCATGTTTATTAGTTACTTTTCAGACATTTTATGTTATTTTGTAGGCTATGACATAACATTGGCATGAAGAAGTAAGGGAAAACAATTCAAAAATCTTTTGGACTAAAATACGCAAGCAAATGCAAAAAAGGGAAGATTAATGGACTTTAAATACCAAGTTGGATGCATGTTCTTGGCTTGGATCTTAGATTATACTATAGAGCTTCTTCTTAGCTTTCTGGAACATCTTGAATCATCCCAATCGGAGTTCGGATGCAAGAGTTATGGCCTTTTTATCAACTAAGATCAAAGCTAAGAGTTCTCATACTTGCAATTTACACTGCATCTACTTCAACCTCAATTTTGATCTTCATCCAATCCGAATCTGTCAAATATCAAAGAATGAAAGTTGTAGAGCTCGTCGATATCTTCAATTTGATAGGTGGCAGGCCCCGTAACACCTCTCGGATCAAAAGTTATGGCCATTTTAGCAAAGGACGTCAGAGTAGAAAAGTGACCCCCGTCGGGGCGGGCTTTTCCTTCTCAAAATGCCCGCCTGGGCAGGTATACCAGCTGCAAAATAGTAAGGACCCCCGCCGGGGCGGGCTCTTTACAAGCCTAGACCCCCGTCGGGGCGGGGGTACGCGCAAAAAATTCGTTGTTTGGCCAAATTTGAGTTCGAGAAGGATTGTTTCGATCCGATTGACTCAAGGACTTTCAAGAGGACTTAAAGACATATGAAGAGACTTATAAAAGGAAGAGAAACACAAGGATTAGAAGGGGAGATTAGAGAGAGAGAGAGAGAAAGGATTCTATTAGATTAGATTAGAGTAGAATAGTAGAAAACACTAGTTCTTATTAGATTTAGAGATTGAAGCAACTTGAAGACCATTTAAGATTCAAAGTAGGAGCAAGGAGAGAGCATCAAATCTACAGATAATTGATTCTATCTTCTCATCTTCTTCTATCTCTGTCTTTTAATGTGTATTCAATTGTGGATTCCTAGTTTTAATTCAATAATCATGAACTAATTCTTTGTTTGAGATTACAATGGATCTTATTGTGTAGTTTATTTTAATATGCTTCTTTATCAATTATTATACTCTATTGTGAGGATTGTCTATTATGATTTGGACTTCATTGTTTAAATGATTGGCCATCAATTACCGTGATAATCTATATGAATTCGAGAGATGAAGTATAGGTTTAGATCTAATTATGATGGCATGTGTTTGTGATTTCTACATAGATGGAATTCATGATTCGTGTTTAGGATAGAGATATGCCTTTACGCTATATGTAATCTTATAGAGAACTTGTGTTTAAATCCTTTTTAATTGTAATTCGCATAGAGATATAGTGGATTAGTTAATTATGGTGTCTTGCTTAATTCTATCATCTGTGGATTTAAGTGAGTATGGGTATTATGCATCGAGAGGTGGTTTTATCTGCTTTAGTATTCTTAATTAACAATTCAGGATAGAAAATAATTGATGAGAAGTGTGTTAACTTAAATAAAGCAATAAGTGAAGTTGTGATCTTAAATCTCCGTAATCTGATTTTTAATTAGTGGTAATTAGAATTAGTGTAATTAAATAATTTAATTTATATAATTTGAAATTCATTCGTTTAAAAAAGATTGAGTTGATTAAGGGTTAGTACTTGGTAATTTGTATTAATAATTCCTCGTGGGAACGATACTCTACTTTCACTTTATTATTTGTTGACCACATACACTTGCGTGTTGTGCGTAATTAGATTTTACCCAACAAGTTTTTGGCGCCGTTGCCAGGGAATTAGTTAATATATCTTTGCCAATATTAGCTTCAATCAAATTAGTCTTAATTTAAACTTTTTTTTTTCCTTTTTATTTAATTCTCTTCCTATTTTTCTTTCTTTTCAGGTACCATGGTGGAATTTAATTATCAATGGCCGTATACGAGAATGACTCAGCCAAGGGGAGCAGGGATTGATGGTCTCAATGCATTTTCTGCATTATCAGCACAGCTTGAGACACTTTCGAGGAGGTTGGACGTTGTTGCAGCCTAACGTAATCGAAGGATAGTAGTTAACTGCAATTATTGTGCTGGTAATCATCCGAGTCATCAAGGCACCGTTAGTTTTGGGCCGGGACAACACGGTGGTGAATACCTCAACGATTATACATATGCTAATTATCATCAAGTTTGGGGGTATCACCCGGATTCGTCATGGAGCTATAATTATGAAGACCAATACTACGCTCCAAATCCATCATACACACCGGAATTTTTATGTCCACCTCCATTGCCACAAGAAGAAAAGCCAAATCCGAGGGATGTAATATTGAAGGGCATAGCAAACCTAGAGGAGTTGAGGATTAGCCAAGTGCTGTCAACCCAAAATTTTAATAATCGGATGGAACAACTCGTCACTGCCTCAACCAATGGTCCTCAATACATGGCTTCCGAGACTGAAACAAAAAATTCAAGGCTGGAGGAAATTTTGTCCAAGTTCATAGCTTCAAATGAGGAGAAGATGAGTAATCAAGCGAGGTCAATTCAAAATCTTACGGATCAGATAGAGCAAATGACCAAAGCCGTAAGCAACCTTCCTCCAAACACTTGGCTTTATGACATGGATGACGAAACTGACGGAGAACCCGAACCAAATTTACGACTGGATAGGCCACAAGATATTGAAAGTGTGGAGACAATTGGGGATAATGAAATAGAGGTCGACGAAGATCTAAATGGGTCTCCACCATAGATCAAAGAGTCAGTCAGATTTGCAAAATCATGCCCACTTGGTAGTCATATCCTCGGCGAAGCTTTTGATGACATAAGAGCGAGTATAATTTTGAATCCATGGTGGGACGAAAAAGAGAAGATAGATGAAGAGCCCATGGTGTGTGACAAGCTTCCATGCCCCAAAGTGATCACATACACAATGGAGAAAACACCCAGCTGTGGGATGTTCTTGATTGAGATTATACCAAATCAGAGCATGCTAGGTGACTTTGATGCATTGGCCATCACAAATGGGAACCTACCAAAAGCTATATTATTTCTGATGGATGGAGGGTTCCTCAATTATCGAAGAGGAATTGGATAGCGTGACCAGACAAAGTCAGGCTGAAAGACTATAATTCAAGTGCTAACTGGGAGGCAACCCAGGAATTTTTATATTTATTTTCTTTACTAGTTTATTTAGTAGATAGGAATTAATTTGCTTATTAAGTTCTCTTATAAATCCAAAGTGTTATTCTAATCCATGTTGTCTCTCTTCATTGCAGGTATTGGAGGTTCAATGGATAGAAAAGATTATGGAAAGGGAAGCCACCAACCTGAGCCCATGACATAATATCCTTCTTCAAATTCTGATGTGGAGGAGTTTTCAGTCTTTGTGCCACGCCACCATCACCACAAGCTTAAATGATTACAGGGAAGTTCTCGTCCACTTTTTGCTTTATTTTACAATGAGGACATTATAATTGTTAAGTTTGGGGGAGTAACACCCTTACCTTAGTAGAAGACTGGATACTGCAATAGTGAAGTAACTGAATACTCTTCTTCTTGCTCTCTATAGTTTCTCTCTGTACCGATACTCTTGTGAGTCTTAGTGAATTGGTGATAATGAAAGAAGAATTAAGCTTCTATTTATAGGAAAATGGACTAAATAGTAACTGATTCATGAACGGTCCAGATTGATTTACTATTAAAATAGATGGTCCATAGTGATTTACTATTAAAATCACAACCGACGGTCCAGATTGATTTACTATTAAAACCACCACCGACGGTCCAGATTAATTTACTATTAAAACCGCCACCGACGGTCCAGGTTGATTTACTATTAAAATCACCACCCGCGGTCCAGATTGATTTATTTATTACACTTTGGTACCCCTAAAGTTTTCTAAGTTTACATTATTTCCCTTAAATGTTTGTAATTCACTTATCTTCAATAAACACATTTTTAATATTTTAACAATTATTCATCATTAATATTATAACTTGCAATATTGATAACCAAATCATTCACAGGAAAGAGGGGACTTTCTGATAAAGATTTCTTCTTATTGGCGCATAATTAGATGACATAACCCCTTTTCTCGACATAACTTTCTAGACATTGTCAATAATGTAAATAATTGAATTAATAATATGAGATACTATGCAGCAACTACTGTTGCAATAATTGAATAAAACTGAGTCACTTCTTACGTAAGCAGCAATAATCAGAGATGCTGTGCAATACCGTGTGTGTAAGACCCCAACTTATTAATTAATAAAATCAAATTTTCTCTAAATATTATTGTGAATAATAAGGGGTTAATTTGATATAATACTTTGGTTATGGGTGAAATGTGCAAATTTTGCAAAATAAGCAAGTGGTTATAAAATATTTATTTTTGGTCAGTGAATATTCGGTTGGTCGTGGAATATTCTTGCTGTCGGGGAATATTCGTACGACGACGCAGCCTTGTGTGGGCCCCATAACGGAAAGCGATTGGATGAAGAAAACGACAAGTATAAGTTGTTTATAAATAACGGCGTAGTTGTTACCGTTAATACTGTTGGAATACCCGGTGGTTAAAATACAGTAGCACACGGTATTGCACCAATTATTGATTCTTACGTAAGAAGGCACTACTCAATAATTGTTACAGTGATTATTGTTCAATATTTTATTTTATTGATTCAATAATTGCTGCATTGATATTTTATATTATTGTTGTTTCAATAATTGTTGCTGCACAGTATTTCCCATTATCAGATCAATAATTCATATTATTTGAATAATATTATTAGATAACATTATTGGCAATGTCTAGAAAGTTCTGTCTAAGGAGAGGTTTGGTCATCTAATTGCGCGCCAGTAAGGAGAAATCCTTATTGGAAAGCCCCCTCTTTCCTGGGAACGGCCTGGTTGTCATAAATGTGATTCTGTAATATTATTTGTGAATAATTAATTATTGATTCATATGATAAGGAAATATTTATTTTATGTGGATATAAATGAGGGATATATTTTTGTGGTTAAAAATGAAGGAGTTAATGTTGAGGTTTTTATCCATATTTTTGTCGGAATGGAGGTATTAAAAATCAGGGTTTTTGAGATATTTTGCGGGGGTTATAATTTTTAATCCGACCGTTGGATCGTGGTAATTTTTGGATATGTTATACATATATAAGTTGAGTATATGTCCACAAATTTTGAACCGTTAAAAATGAACGTATGATTTATTACGAATTTTACAAGATGACTGGTTCAGAAATTGTTGAATTTTCGGAGTTTATCATTTTGGTGGAAAATTCTAGAATTGGTGGGCCCCACTTGTGGTTGGTGAAGAAATGTGCTGAATTATATTTCAAATGTGGTGGGTGGGAATAGTAGCAGGTAAAGCCATCAGGTTGCAGGTCAAACCTACCAAAATTTTCCTATAAATAGAGGGCTAAGTTAGAATTGAAAATCACACCAGAAACAAGTTTTCTCTCTTTCTCTCTCTAGATTATTGAGTGTATTTTGTGAGTATTTAGATACTTTGAGAGTTTCTATTCATCAGAGCAAGTTTCTTTCAGCCTTATACCGGTATTCCGACCAGAAGTACTGATATTTTGAGGTAAGGGATATTATTTTCTTCTAAATGATATTATTTTCTTCAATATCATTATGCTGAAATATTGATATGAGTTTTTATCAAATTTGGAACTTTTTGTGTCGGGGTTACTATTCACGTATACGGCACTATTCACGTATACGGCACTATTCACGAATACGGCACTATTCACCGAAAAATAAAATTTTTCCTTTTTGTCCAAGATGTCTATTATGGTTACTATCTTTGATTGTATCCATGTTTTGATCTTTATTTTTGAATTCTGCTTCACAATTGATTATTATGAAGTATTATTGATCTTGGATAAACTGTTATACGAATCCCTACTATTTGTCCTTCTGTCTCATTGGATTCGTTCTCTTTAAGATATTTTTCATCATCCTCAGTCCTAAATGATGATATTACTGAATATCTTTGGCCTGTAGTGCAAAGATGTATAATTACTTGATGAATATCTTTGGCCTGTAGTGCAAAGATGAACAGGTGTTGAGATGAACATGACCGACTGGTGATACAAATGAATATCTTTGGCCTGTAGTGCAAAGATGAATATTTGGTAAAGATGATTATTAATTGATGTTACAGGGATAAAATATTGATGATGGACTTTTAAATCTTAGAAGATAGTAGAATTCTTTCTCTACTTGACTCTTCTAATGGTTTGCTGTTTCCGCTGCAGTTGTTGATCTAAAACTTGTTGTCGATTATATTTTATCAGATTTTTTCCTGTTGAAGACTAACGATAATTTGTTGTATATTATCTTAGTCATAATATTCTTTACTGGGCTAGTTGAGCTCACCCTTTTCCTTTTTGTTCCATTTTTCTTCTCAGGAGGTGAGAACATAGCAGGATCTAGTCGGGGTATGGAGTGATGGTTCTAGAAAGATGTTTTAGCAGTCCTCACTATTTCTGTAAAATAGTGTTTGAATAATTGTAATGAGGATTTATTTGAGTGTGGATATTGTCTAGAAGACAATATTTGTATTTAAACTCACAGTATGTGTTGTCGTATTTTGCACGACAATTGTATTATTGAAGTTGTAGTTTGCTTTCTGTACCATGTATTTGGCGACTCAGAATGGGTGTTGTATACCTATTTTGGGGGCGTCACAGTTGGTATCAGAGCTTAGGGATATGATCCCTGGCTGAGATGTGAGACAAGAACTAGGAGGGGAGAGACGGGGAATTCCTTCGCTAGTATGACCTGACTAAGTTTATTTGGTGTTTATTTGGTCGGTCAGAGTATAGGGATAATATATGACATGACTATTAACCCTTGTTTTATGGCAGTATTTAAGAATGGCAGCTGAGAACGTTAATAATGGAGTAAATCAGACCGTGGAGACACCTTTGATCACTACCCAGGGGAACGTGCAACAGGAAGGCAATATTCCTCCTGTAAACAACGTTACCGAGCAAACGATGAATGATGGAATGTTTAGGAGCTTTTTGCAGTTCATGCAAAATCAGACGAGGGAGACTCGTGTGCAGAATACGGGTGGAAATGATAACAACGCGCGGTTTGTCACAGCTAAGCAGTTCAAAGAATTGGGACCACCAGAATTTAAGGGAAAGCCGGATCCGATCATGGCGGAAACGTGGGTCAAGCAAATTACCAAGATATTTGATGTCTTGGGATGCACGGAGGAACAGAAGGTTCCATTCGCCACATTTATGTTCCGCGGTGAGGCAGACTACTGGTGGGAGTCTGTGAAGCGTACCCAGCCTGACGCACTCAACATGTCCTGGGAAACATTTCAAAAACTGTTCAATGACAAGTACTTTCCTGAAAGTATTCGTCATATGAAGGAGGTTGAGTTTATTAGACTGGAACAAAACAACATGACGGTGTCCCAGTACGAGGCGAAGTTTGCAGAGTTATCCAGGTTTGCACCTCATTTGGTCGAAAATGAGGAACGAATGACAAGGATGTTTCTGAGAGGTTTAAAACCTGAGATTCGTCAATACCTTATCTCTCATAAATTTTCTCTGTATTCAGACGTTGTCAACAGGGCCCAATTATTAGAGAGAGATAATGAGTATACTCAACCGAGGGACCACAACCAGGGACATACCGGTGACAGCAATCATCAGAGCGATAATAACCAACGAGGAGGGAAAAATACGAACAAAGGCGGTAACCACTCGGTGGTCATCGTGGCCATGATAATAGGAGAGGTGAGTCAAGTGGAAATTTCAGAAAGAGGAGATTCAACAATGACGGGAAGACATCAGCAGCAGCACCAGCACCAACAACAAATTTTAGGGGAGGAGAACGACCACCAGTTAGATGTTACAAATGCGGGAAAGAGGGACATATCAGCCCAAACTGTCCACAACAATCCAAGGTGTGTTATAACTGTGGGAAGGAAGGCCACATCGCTCGAGATTGTACTATAGCGAAACCAAGTTCAGCGGGAGTGGTGATTCCAAGGGCTGTCCCGGATAAGGCGAAATCAGCGGTTCCTGGAAGAGCGTTTGTCGTAACTGGCCAAAACGTGAGAAACCCGAACGAGGTGATCACGGGTAAGCTAATCTTGAATTCTTGCGAAGTTTATACTTTACTAGATACCGGTTCTACCCATTCTTTTATCTCTCCTGCTTGTGCTCAACGTTTAAACTTGACTCCGGAGAAATTGGACTTTAACTTATCTGTTGAAACTCCGTTGGGTGAAACCTTCGTTACATCTACAGTTTATAAATCTTGCATGATCCAAGTTGGCACTATCACATTACCTGTTGATCTTATCTCTTTAAAGATACTTGCTTTTGATGTGATTTTAGGAATTGATTGGTTAACCACTCATCATGCTAAAATTGATTGTTTTCGTAAGGTTGTTAGTTTTCATATTCCTAACCAACCTGTCATACGAATTCAAACTACTAAACCACTAAAATCAGTCACTGTCATATCAAGCCACAAAGCTATTCGTTTATTGAAAAACGGATGTCAAGCTTTCTTAGCCCATGTTATGGATTTGAACAAAGACAAGTCAGATTTGAATAATATTTCTATTGTTAGAGAATTTTCCGATGTATTTCCTGAAGAACTTCCCGGTCTACCCCCGGAACGAGAAATTGAATTCTTTATTGACCTTGAACCCGGTACAAAGCCCATTTCTAAAACCCCATATCGAATGGCTCCTATTGAACTTCAGGAGTTAAAAGTCCAACTACAGGAGTTGTTGGACATCGGTTTTATTCGTCCTAGTACGTCTCCTTGGGGTGCTCCTGTTTTATTCGTAAAGAAGAAAGACGGGAGTATGCGACTTTGTATTGACTATCGAGAATTGAACCATGTCACCATCAAGAATAGGTATCCGCTACCTCGCATTGATGACCTGTTTGACCAGTTGCAAGGAGCACAATTCTTTTCAAAGATCGATCTTCGTTCTGGATATCATCAGCTGAAGATTAAAACTGAGGATATTCCAAAGACTGCCTTCAGAACTCGGTACGGGCATTATGAATTCTTAGTAATGTCTTTTGGATTGACTAATGCTCCTGCTGCCTTCATGGATATGATGAACCGTGTATTCAAAGAATATTTGGATCAGTTCGTTGTTGTCTTTATTGATGACATCCTCATCTATTCCAAAAGCCGTGAAGATCATGAGCGCCATTTGAAGCTGGTACTGCAAAGGCTTCGTGAAAACAAGCTATATGCCAAACTGAAGAAATGCGAGTTCTGGCTTGAGGAAGTAGCATTCCTTGGGCACGTGGTGTCAAAACATGGAGTATCTGTCGACCCGGCGAAGATTGAAGCCATACAAAGTTGGGAGCAACCGAAGTCGGTAACCGAAGTACGTAGCTTTCTGGGCTTAGCTGGTTATTATCGGAGATTTGTGGAAGGATTTTCTCGAATCGCTACTCCGTTAACTCAGCTGACTCGGAAAGATACAAAATTCGTATGGAGTGAGGAATGCGAGAAGAGTTTCCAAGAACTCAAGAGGAGACTCATTTCGGCACCTGTTCTGACAATACCATCTGGTTCGGATGGATTTGTTATCTACAGCGATGCTTCAGGCAAAGGGTTAGGATGTGTTCTCATGCAACATGGGAAAGTCATAGCCTATGCCTCACGACAACTCAAAGAATATGAGAGGAATTATCCTACTCATGATTTGGAGTTGGCAGCAGTCGTTTTTGCGTTGAAGATCTGGAGACACTACCTGTATGGGGAGAAAGTGGAGATCTATACAGATCATAAAAGCCTCAAATATTTCTTCACCCAAAAGGAACTCAACATGCGGCAACGACGTTGGCTTGAGCTGTTGAAAGATTACGATCATACCATCCAATACCATCCTGGAAAAGCAAACGTAGTAGCTGACGCATTGAGTAGAAGATCATATGCGGGTACGAGTGCAATGTTTTTAACACAAAGGCCCATTTTGTATGACTTGCAAAGGATGGAGATAGAGATGAAGGCTCCAAGTACCCACATGATGATATCAAATATACGAGTAGAACCGACTTTAATCGATAAAGTTAAAGCTGCTCAAGCTACGGATATAGAGCTGATGCGTATGAAGAAGAAAGTGCAAGAAGGTGCTATTCCAGAAGCAAGAATCGATGAAGAAGGAATACTTCGAGTCAACTCCAGACTTTGTGTTCCTAACGATTTTGACTTGAAGCATAGAATAATGATGGAGGCACACAACACACCGTTTGCAATCCATCCTGGGAGTACCAAAATGTATCACGATCTTCGACATACATTTTGGTGGAGCAATATGAAAAGAGAGATCGCGGAGTTTATCTCGAGATGTTTAACTTGTCAACGTGTAAAAGCGGAGCATCAAGTACCAAAGGGTCCATTGCAACCACTTGAGATTCCGAAATGGAAGTGGGAACACATTACTATGGATTTTGTTACAGGTCTTCCCAAGGTTTCTCAAGGCATAGATGCGATTTGGGTTATTGTTGATAGATTAACCAAGTCCGCTCATTTCTTGCCGATACGTGAGACTTATTCCCTTGAACGTCTTGCTAGTATGTACGTGAACGAGATTGTGAGATTGCATGGCATGCCAGTATCCATAGTTTCGGATCGTGACCCAAGATTCACTTCACGATTTTGGGTTAGCTTGCAGAAAGCTATGGGCACGGATTTACGATTCAGTTCAGCATACCATCCTCAAACGGACGGACAATCAGAGAGGACTATTCAAACTCTTGAAGATCTATTAAGACTTTGTGTCTTAGATCTCAAAGGGAGTTGGGATAAGTACCTACCATTGGTGGAATTCTCCTACAACAACAGTTATCAGGCGAGCATAGGTATGGCTCCATTTGAGGCGTTGTATGGAAGAAAATGTCGTTCTCCAGTATGCTGGGACGAGGTGGGTGAAGCAACATTGTTGGGACCAGAATTGGTACGCATTACTACAGAGAAGATCCAAACGATTCGACAACGTATACAAACGGCACAGGATCGACAAAAGAGTTATGCGGATCTTCATCGGAAGGACGTGGAATTTAATATTGGGGATCATGTATTGTTACGTGTTGCACCATGGAAGGGAGTTACAAGATTTGGGAAGAGAGGAAAGCTCAATCCAAGATTTGTTGGTCCATTTGAGATTCTTGAGCGAATAGGAAATGTGGCATATAGACTCGCATTACCTCCAAGCATGTCTCGTGTTCATAATGTTTTTCACATATCTATGCTTCGTAAATATGTTAAAGACCCGAACCACATTATTGAGTTAGAACCAGACGAGATAGCTGAAGATTTAACGTACGAGGAGGTACCTGTTAAGATCTTGGATAGGAAAGAGCATGTCCTACGCACGAAGGTTATACCACAAGTTAAGGTTTTGTGGAGAAACCATGCTATTGAAGAAATGACCTGGGAGTTGGAATCAGAAATGAAAGCGAGGTATCCTCACCTTTTTGAAACATCAGGTACGTACGTCAATTTCGAGGACGAAATTTCATAAGGAGGGGAGGTTGTAAGACCCCAACTTATTAATGAATAAAATCAAATTTTCTCTAAATATTATTGTGAATAATAAGGGGTTAATTTGATATAATACTTTGGTTATGGGTGAAATGTGCAAATTTTGCAAAATAAGCAAGTGGTTATAAAATATTTATTTTTGGTCGGTGAATATTCGGTTGGTCGTGGAATATTCTTGCTGTCGGGGAATATTCGTACGACGACGCAGCCTTGTGTGGGCCCCATAACGGAAAGCGATTGGATGAAGAAAACGACAAGTATAAGTTGTTTATAAATAACGGCGTAGTTGTTACCGTTAATACTGTTGGAATACCCGGTGGTTAAAATACAGTAGCACACGGTATTGCACCAATTATTGATTCTTACGTAAGAAGGCACTACTCAATAATTGTTACAGTGATTACTGTTCAATATTTTATTTTATTGATTCAATAATTGCTGCATTGATATTTTATATTATTGTTGTTTCAATAATTGTTGCTGCACAGTATTTCCCATTATCAGATCAATAATTCATATTATTTGAATAATATTATTAGATAACATTATTGGCAATGTCTAGAAAGTTCTGTCTAAGGAGAGGTTTGGTCATCTAATTGCGCGCCAGTAAGGAGAAATCCTTATTGGAAAGCCCCCTCTTTCCTGGGAACGGCCTGGTTGTCATAAATGTGATTCTGTAATATTATTTGTGAATAATTAATTATTGATTCATATGATAAGGAAATATTTATTTTATGTGGATATAAATGAGGGATATATTTTTTTGGTTAAAAATGAAGGAGTTAATGTTGAGGTTTTTATCCATATTTTTGTCGGAATGGAGGTATTAAAAATCAGGGTTTTTGAGATATTTTGCGGGGGTTATAATTTTTAATCCGACCGTTGGATCGTGGTAATTTTTGGATATGTTATACATATATAAGTTGAGTATATGTCCACAAATTTTGAACCGTTAAAAATGAACGTATGATTTATTACGAATTTTACAAGATGACTGGTTCAGAAATTGTTGAATTTTCGGAGTTTATCATTTTGGTGGAAAATTCTAGAATTGGTGGGCCCCACTTGTGGTTGGTGAAGAAATGTGCTGAATTATATTTCAAATGTGGTGGGTGGGAATAGTAGCAGGTAAAGCCATCAGGTTGCAGGTCAAACCTACCAAAATTTTCCTATAAATAGAGGGCTAAGTTAGAATTGAAAATCACACCAGAAACAAGTTTTCTCTCTTTCTCTCTCTAGATTATTGAGTGTATTTTGTGAGTATTTAGATACTTTGAGAGTTTCTATTCATCAGAGCAAGTTTCTTTCAGCCTTATACCGGTATTCCGACCAGAAGTACTGATATTTTGAGGTAAGGGATATTATTTTCTTCTAAATGATATTATTTTCTTCAATATCATTATGCTGAAATATTGATATGAGATTTTATCAAATTTGGAACTTTTTGTGTCGGGGGTTACTATTCACGTATACGGCACTATTCACGTATACGGCACTATTCACGAATACGGCACTATTCACCGAAAAATAAAATTTTTCCTTTTTGTCCAAGATGTCTATTATGGTTACTATCTTTGATTGTATCCATGTTTTGATCTTTATTTTTGAATTCTGCTTCACAATTGATTATTATGAAGTATTATTGATCTTGGATAAACTGTTATACGAATCCCTAATATTTGTCCTTCTGTCTCACTGGATTCGTTCTCTTTAAGATATTTTCATCATCCTCAGTCCTAAATGATGATATTACTGAATATCTTTGGCCTGTAGTGCAAAGATGTATAATTACTTGATGAATATCTTTGGCCTGTAGTGCAAAGATGAACAGGTGTTGAGATGAACATGACTGACAGGTGATACAAATGAATATCTTTGGCCTGTAGTGCAAAGATAAATATTTGATAAAGATGATTATTAATTGATGTTACAGGGATAAAATATTGATGATGGACTTTTAAATCTTAGAAGATAGTAGAATTCTTTCTCTACTTGACTCTTCTAATGGTTTGCTGTTTCCGCTGCAGTTGTTGATCTAAAACTTGTTGTCGATTATATTTTATCAGATTTTTTCCTGTTGAAGACTAACGATAATTTGTTGTATATTATCTTAGTCATAATATTCTTTACTGGGCTGGTTGAGCTCACCCTTTTCCTTTTTGTTCCATTTTTCTTCTCAGGAGGTGAGAACATAGCAGGATCTAGTCGGGGTATGGAGTGATGGTTCTAGAAAGATGTTTTAGCAGTCCTCACTATTTCTGTAAAATAGTGTTTGAATAATTGTAATGAGGATTTATTTGAGTATGAATACTGTCTAGATGACAATATTTATATTTAAACTCACAGTATATGTGTTGTCGTATTTTGCACGACAATTGTAATAATAAAGTTGTAGTTATTTTCTGTACCATGTATTTGGCGACTCAGAATGGGTTGGATGGATTGGACCTATTTTGGGGGCGTCACAGTTGGTATCAAAGCTTAGGGATATGATCCCTGGCTGAGATGTGAGACAAGAACTAGGAGGGGAGAGACGGGGAATTCCTTCGCTAGTATGACCTGACTAAGTTTATTTGGTGTTTATTTGGTCGGTCAGAGTATAGGGATAATATATGACATGACTATTAACCCTTGTTTTATGGCAGTATTTAAGAATGGCAACTGAGAACGTTAATAATGGAGTAAATCAGACCATGGAGACACCTTTGATCACTACCCAGAGGAACGTGCAACAGGAAGGCAATATTCCTCCTGTAAACAACGTTACCGAGCAAACGATGAATGATGGAATGTTTAGGAGCTTTTTGCAGTTCATGCAAAATCAGACGAGGGAGACTCGTGTGCAGAATACGGGTGGAAATGATAACAATACGCGGTTTGTCACAGCTAAGCAGTTCAAAGAATTGGGACCACCAGAATTTAAGGGAAAGCCGGATCCGATCATGGCGGAAACGTGGGTCAAGCAAATTACCAAGATATTTGATGTCTTGGGATGCACGGAGGAACAGAAGGTTCCATTCGCCACATTTATGTTCCGCGGTGAGGCAGACTACTGGTGGGAGTCTGTGAAGCGTACCCAGCCTGACGCACTCAACATGTCCTGGGAAACATTTCAAAAACTGTTCAATGACAAGTACTTTCCTGAAAGTATTCGTCATATGAAGGAGGTTGAGTTTATTAGACTGGAACAAAAAAACATGACGGTGTACCAGTACGAGGCGAAGTTTGCAGAGTTATCCAGGTTTGCACCTCATTTGGTAGAAAATGAGGAACGTATGACACGGATGTTTCTGAGAGGTTTAAAACCTGAGATTCGTCAATACCTTATCTCTCATAAATTTTCTCTGTATTCAGACGTTGTCAACAGGGCCCAATTATTAGAGAGAGATAATGAGTATACTCAACCGAGGGACCACCACCAGGGTCATACCGGTGACAGCAATCATCAGAGCGATAATAACCAACGAGGAGGGAAAAATACGAACAAAGGCGGTAACCACTCGAGTGGTCATCGTGGCCATGATAATAGGAGAGGTGAGTCAAGTGGAAATTTCAGAAAGAGGAGATTCAACAATGACGGGAAGACATCAGCAGCAGCACCAGCACCAACAACAAATTTTAGGGGAGGAGAACGACCACCAGTTAGATGTTACAAATGCGGGAAAGAGGGACATATCAGCCCAAACTGTCCACAACAATCCAAGGTGTGTTATAACTGTGGGAAGGAAGGCCACATCGCTCGAGATTGTACTATAGCGAAACCAAGTTCAGCGGGAGTGGTGATTCCAAGGGCTGTCCCGGATAAGGCGAAATCGGCGGTTCTTGGAAGAGCGTTTGTCGTAACCGGTCAAAACGTGAGAAACCCGAACGAGGTGATCACGGGTAAGCTAATCTTGAATTCTTGCGAAGTTTATACTTTACTAGATACCGGTTCTACCCATTCTTTTATCTCTCCTGCTTGTGCTCAACGTTTAAACTTGACTCCGGAGAAATTGGACTTTAACTTATCTGTTGAAACTCTGTTGGGTGAAACCTTCGTTACATCTACAGTTTATAAATCTTGCATGATCCAAGTTGGCACTATCACATTACCTGTTGATCTTATCTCTTTAAAGATACTTGCTTTTGATGTAAAGGATAAATTTTTAAAGATTTATAATTTAATTTATCCAGCATTCAATAATGTTCAAATTGCCAACATGATACTACTTTGTGGAGTAAAATTCAAGAATGATATTATATCAAAAATGATTTGGACCGAAAAGAAATCAATTTTTATCATGAATAGTACTCTGGATGAATAGTACTTCGAGAATAGTACCCCGTGAATAGTATTTTTGTGAATAGTACTCATGAATAGTACTTTATGAATAATACTTTATGAATAGTACCTATGAATAGTATTTTGTGAATAGTACCGTATAAATGAATAGTACTCATAGACAGTACTCCGGCATGAAAAGCTTAAAATTTAACAAGAATATGCATAAAATATCCTTGTGAAACGATACTTGATGAACTGCAAATTTCAAGGATATTCTACTAATTTCACAGAGTATAGAAGCAATACTTCAACAAAATGAGTGTAGAATTAAGGATACGAAACGAAATAATATTACTTACATACTACAGAGTATGGAAGAAAATATTATTTTTTATGAATACTGAAAAATAATATCCCTTACGAATACGAAATAAATAATACCCCTCACCTCAGAAGAAGACTGGATACTGGAATAATGAAGTAGCAGACTTCTCTTCTTCTTTCTCTCTATAGCTTCTCTCTCTATAATTGCTCTTGTGAGTTTTAGTGAATTGGTGAGAGTGAAAGAAGAATGAGCTTCTATTTATAGGAAAACATAGTTTCGATAATTGCACGTTTTGGGGATCGAAATATTACAGTATAATACCTTCATCTTTTCCTTCATTTTTAAATTAGTCCTGCAAGAATTATCAAACTTGCACCACCTCCCCTAATAGTACATCATGTGAATCCATAGTACAATCATGTGAATCAATAGTTCTATACATGTGAAAAAATAATTACAGTATAGTACCTTCATCTATACCTCCATTTTTAAATTAGTCATGTAAGTATTATCAATCTTGCACCACCTCCCCTAATAGTACATGCATGTGAATCAATAGTATACACATGTGAACAAATAGTTATAAACATGGTAATTAATAGCAATTAATTACTCATTTATCCGATTAATTACCCGATTAGTCAATATAACCTCCAGACATCCATTATTATCGAAATAAATGTCGGTTTCCATTAACACTAATAATCCCAACAAAATAAAAATATCAATTTCATCTTTAATCAATACAAACTTATTCATCATTAATATTATAACACATAATATTTAACAACCAGATCATTCGTAGGAAAAAAGGGGCTTTCCAATAAGAATTTCTCCCTATTAGCGCGCAATTAGGTGACCAAACCTCTCCTCGACCGAACTTTCTAGACATCGTTAATATTGCAAATAATAATATGAATGACTTTATCATCTTAATTATTGATTTAATAATATAAAATATTGATACTGTGACAATAATTGAATCAATAATATGTGAGATATTATACAGTAATTACTGTAGCAATAATTGAGTATAACTGAGTGACTTCTCACGTAAGCATCAATAATCAATACCGTGTACTACTACACAACCACGCGTATTACTGTACTTTTACTACCGGGTAGTTCAACAGTTTTAACGGTAAAATTTTCGCTGTTATTTTTATAAAAATATATTTCTATCGTTTTCTAACTACGACAAAACTTTTATTGTGGGGTCCACCAATGATTGTGCCGTCGTACGAATATTCCCTGTTAAAACGAATATTCCCCGACCAATCGAATATTTTATAACAACTTGCTTACTTTGCAAAATTTGTAAATATTACCCAAAACTATAACATTATATCATATCCACACCATAATATTCAAAAATATATTTTGAGAAAAAATATTCTTCATTCATAAAAGTTAGGGTCTTACAACCTCCCCTTCTTATGAAGTTTCGTCCTCAAAATTACGGTACGTACCTGGTATATCGAAGAGGTAAGGATACCTTGACTTTATTTCAGATTTTAACTCCCAGGTCATTTCCTCAACATCGTGGTTTTCCCACAAAACTTTGACTTGAGGTATAACCTTGGAGCATAGAATATGTTCCTTCTTATCCAAGATTTTAACAAGTATCTCCACATACGTTAAATCTTCTGCTATCTCGGTAGTTCTAATTCAATAATGTGATTCGGGTCGTCCACATATTTACGTAACATCGATACGTAAAAAACGTTACGAACACGCGACAAACTTAGCGATAAGACGAGTTTATAGGCCACAGTTCCTACTCGATCGAGGATTTGAAATGAACCAATAAAATCGAGGGTTGAGATTTTCTCTCTTCGTCAATTCTTACTTCTAGAATAATTCTTTCTTGCACCTTTTTCTTCACATTCATCAGCTCCGGGACTATAGCTTGAGCGACTTTAACTTTATTAATTAAAGTCAATTCTACTCGTATATTCGTTATCTTCACGTAGGTTCTTGGAGTTTTTAACTCTATCTCCATCTTTTGTAAGTCGTACGAAATGGGTCTTTGTGTAAATAATATCGCACTCGTAAACGCATATGATCTCCTACTCAACGCATCAGCTACCACGTTCATTTTTTCTACAATGGTATTGAATGGTATAGTCGTAATCTTTCAACAGCTCGAACCAACATCTTTGGCTCATAATATGATCGTTTTGTGTAAAGAAATATTTGAGGGTTTTGTATCAGGTTCAAGGTCGATACAAAATTCAATTTCATGCTCTAGAGGTAGGCCAAGAAGTTCTTCGAGAATACGTCAGAAAATTTATTAACGATAGAAATATCATTCAAAACTGTGACTCTCATCTAAGACTTGGATAGAACATGTAATGAAGGTTTCTCCTAATAGAGTTTTAACAGATAAGTCAAAATCTACTTTCTCCAGAGTTAAATTTAAACGTTGAGCGCAAGTAGGAGAAATAAAAGAATGGGTAGAACCAGTATCATATAAGGTATAGACTTTGCTAGAGTTTATGATTAACTAATCCGTGATAACTTCTTTCGGATTACTCGCTTTTTGAGAAGTCACGAAAAATGCCCTTCCTAAAACCACCGACTTTGTTTTGTCCGTATCCGCCTTTGGTGCCACCATCCTAGCTGAATTTAATTTCGCTACGGGACAAAATCGAGCTATGTGATCGTCTTTTCCGCAACTAAAACATACCTTGGAAGGCTGTGAACAGTTTGGTGCTGGTACTGCTGCCGACGTCTTCCCATCATCGTGAAATCTTCTCTTCTTAAATTTTTGACTTGAATCATTTCTTCTATTATCTTGGCCATGATTACCACTGAAGTGGTTACCATTTTTGGCATGATAATTTCCCCCACGAAGGTTATCATTGTTTCGATGACCGTTGCCACCGGTACGATTATTATCGTGTTGTTGCTCGTTATCTTTTGGTTGGGCTGGCTCATTATCGCACTCCAATAACTGAGCCATATTCACTACATCTGAATACAAACACAATTTGTGAGAAATGAGGTATTGACGTATTTTGGGTCTCAAACCTCACAAAAATATTCGCGTCATTCTCTCTTCATTATCAACCAAATGGGATGTGAATCGGGACAACTTGGCAAACTTAGCCTCGTACTGTGACATGGTCATATTGTTTTGCTCCAACTTGATAAACTCCACCTCATTCATGTGACAAATACTTTCGGGAAAGTACTTTTCGTTGAACAGCACTTGGAACTTCTCCCAAGACATTTTGACTGCGGCATGCTGAGTACGCTTTATTGATTCCCGCCAGTAATCTGCTTCTACTCTCAACATGAAGCTGGCAAAAGGAACCTTTTGCTCCTCGAAGCATCCCAAGACATCAAATATCTTGGTGATCTACTTTATCAACGTCTCCGCCTTAAGTGGTTTTGGCTCTCCCAAAAACTCCGGTGGTCCCAGCTCCTTGAACTGCTTAGCAGTGACCAACCGAGAGTTGTCAGTGTTTCCATATGCATTTTGAACAGGAGCCGCTCTCGCCTGATGTTGCGTGAATTACATAATGCCTCTGAACATTCCATCTTTCATCATTTGATCGGTTTTATTGTTTACCTAAGGATTATTGTCTTCCTGTTGCACATTATCCATGGTATTGATCGTTGGTGACTCAACGGTCTCATGTGCTTTATTGCTGATCTCAACATTTTCAGATGTTATTTTCAAACACTGCCACAAAACAAGGGTTAATTGATATGTCACATGTTATCCCTATACTCTGACCGGCTAATTAAATACCAAATAAATTTAGGTAGGTCATACTAGCGAAGGAATTCCCCGTCTCTCCCCTCCTAGTTCTTGTCTCACATCTCAGCCAGGGTTCATATCCCTAAGCTTTGATACCAACTGTGACGCCCCCAAAATAGGTATACATCACCCATTCTGAGTTGCCAAATACATGGTACATAAATCAAATACAAACTTCTTTTTTATAATACCACAACAACGTAGCTTAGAGTTTTTATACGAATATTGTCTCAGAATACTCAAATTCAAATGAAGTCCTCATTACATTTATTATCACACTATTTTATAAAATAGTGAGGACTACTATAGCCACCATCTCGGACCGTCACTCTGTTCCCCGACTAGTCCCGGCTACGTTCTCATTTCCTGAAAAGAACAATGAAAGCAAAAGGGTGAACTCAACTAACCCAGTAAGAAATATTATGACTAAGATAATGCAGAATAAATTATCGTTAGCCTTCAACAGTGTTAAACTAATAAACAACAAGTTTAACTGCAGCGGAACAAGCAATCCATTAGAAGAGTCAAGTAGAGCATGATACCTACTATCTTCTATGATTTAAAAAGTTTTTCATTAACTTTATCGCTGAGACTCAGCTTAATAAATAAACCACCTTATCGAATCATCCCTGCACTACGGGCTAAGGATATTCATGTAATCATCAATGGTCATGATTATACCAAATAATCCCTAGTCATAATCATACCAACAACTGTCTATTAATGCACTACAGGCCAATGAGGACTTTTAACACATCATTTGTAACATTACGGGTCATGATTATACCGAATGATCCCTGGTCATAATCATACCAATCAACAGTCCATCTATGCACGTAAGCCAAAGATGACTTTCATTACAATATAAGCATGAGGATGATGACAATGATATAAGAATTCAATTAAAAGAAGCAAAGGATAAATTTTTAAAGATTTATAATTTAATTTATCCAGAATTCAATAATGTTCAAATTGCCAACATGATACTGCTTTGTGAAGAAAAATTTAAGAATGATATTATATCAAAAATAATGTGGACCGAAAAAAATTAATTTTTGTCATGAATAGTACTCTGGGTGAATAGTACCCCATGAATAGCACTTTGTGAATAGCACTCAAGAATAGTACTTTATGAATAGTACTGTAAGATCCCAACTTTTTATAAATAAAATCAAATTTCCTCTAATTATTATTATTTTGAATAATAAAGTGTTAATTTGATATAATGCTTTAGTTATGGGTGAAATGCGCAAATTTTGCAAAATAAGCAAGTGGTTATAAAATATTTATTGTTGTCGGGGAATATTCGTTTGGTCGTGGAATATTATTGCTGTCGGGGAATATTCGTACAATGGCGCAGCCATTTGTGGGCCTCATAATAGAATACGGTCGGATGAAGAAAATGACAAGTTTGAGTTTTTATAAATAACGACGTAGTTGTTACCTTTAACACTATTGGAATACCCGATGGTTAAAATACAGTAATACGCGTAGTTGCATAGTAGCACACGGTATTGCACAGTATTTTTGAATTATTAATTCTTACGTTAGAAGGCACTACTCAATAATTGTTACAGTAATTATTATTCAATATTTTATTTTATTGATTCAATAATTGTTACACTGATATTTTATATTATTGTTATTTTAATAATTGTCACTCCACAGTATTTTCTATTATCAGATCAATAATTCATATTATTTGAATAATATTATTAGATAGCATTATTGGCAATATCTAAGGAAGTTCTGTCTAAGGAGAGGTTTGGTCACCTAATTACGCGCCAGTAAGGAGAAATCCTTATCGGAAAGCCCCCTCTTTCCTGGGAACAACCTGGCTGTCATAATTGTGATTCTGTAATATTATTTGTGAATAATTAATTATTAATTTATATGATAAGAAAATATTTATTTTATGTGGATATAAATGAAGGAATTAATGCTGAGGTATTTTATCAGTATTTTGTCAAAATAGAGGTATTAAAAATCATCCGTATACGAATTTCGGACATTTTTTGATTGGAATTTGGGAAAACTTTCTTCTACAAAGTTGTAGAGAATTAAATTTCCTATGGAATAGACATGAGACTCGAATTTTTCTGATAAAAGGGATATTTATTATGAATTATTGAAGTTGATGATTATTGTTTAAATTTAAAACATTTTAAAAATTTTCTAGAATGGGTGAGCCCCACTGTTGGTTGGTAAGAAATGTGCTGAAATTTTATTTCAAAAGTGGTGGGTCCGGGGACTTGGTTATGCGGGGGGAAGGTGTTAGGCACCCCCCGACATCCGTGTTACCACGGTGACCGCCTCTTTTCAAGAAACTATTATCTGAATGTGTGTGTATGTATGTGAGTCAATGTGCTGTTATTTGAAAGTGGTACGAGGCTTCGTTCGCACCTATATACGCAGGGTTTGAATTTATGTAAAAATTCAATTTTAGCAAGATATAGCAATGATGTTTTATAAAAGAAGTTTTTTCAAACCTTGTTGCTCAATAGTAATTGAGGCCTTTTGCACTCCCATTTTATTAAATGCGCGACTTGGTTGATTTTATTTGACGGCTGCGAAGCATCCGTACAAAAATAATGTACAAAATAATGTCGACTTCCTCGTGGGTATGGAAACCATCTGAGGAAATTCAGACACCGCAGAATAATTTACAAGCTGCTTACAGCTGAAAATGTCCATCACGGGAACCGAATCTAGATCCAATGGGATGAATTTGTGATCACATGATTTCTAGGCTCACATGATACCGCAATTTGTATGAAAGCAGTAAGCAGGTATCTATATAAAAGCCGTAAATATATATATACAGACATGATCACCAACCACGAAGAACCTCCATGGGGGATCAGAAATATAAAGAAAGCTGTTAAAAGCCATCAACCGCCACGGAGGAAACTCCAGGCGGGACAAAACGTAGATAAAACTGTAAAAACGGTTAACCACCACGAAGTAAACTCCAGGTGGGACGAAATGTATATATATATACATATATATAAGTATATATATACGAACAGAGTTCGATAGCAGTTCATATATTTAAGTATATATATATATATATATATATATATATATATATATATATATATATATATATATATATATATATAAAAGTGATTAAATGCACCAAACCGAAGTTTAGGCTCATCGAACAAAGTCCGACACATAGTTAATATATATAAGTATATATATACTAAAGCAATAAACGGCATAACTCGGTAATGTTAGTCAATATATATATATATATATATATATATATATATATATATATATATATAGACTGCAAGAAAACCACGGACCGAAGTCCGGGCAAAAGCAAGCAACACGACTCTCAACGTGTAGAAGGGTGTGTGCAAAGATGAAGAGAAAGACTCTAAAGTGTGTGAGAAGGCTTATAGATGACTGCTAGAAAAGGCTTCTATATCTTTAAAGTGGGTAAACACTGGCTTTTGTAGGTACAAAAGAGGGCTATATATGAGCTCACAAGTGTTTGAGAGTGGGAAAATACACTGTATAGCGAGTGTAGAGCGAATTCTGCAGGGTTTCCCCGTCTTTTTTCTCTTAAAAATTAGCATCCCAAGCCTCTTATTTATAGGCAAAAGGTGCCGCAGGTGTACCTGCGGGTCAGTCGCAGGTGTACCTGCGGGTCAGTCGCAGGTGTACCAAAGGCGGGTCGGGTCAGCTCGATTTGGTCGGGTCGGGTTGTCTCGAAGTACGTGCACGCGGACACTATAATGCCCACTCGGTTTTTCTGAAGTGCAATCCGGGCATCCGTTTGAGGTATACAGGACCTATTTCAGACCGCCGTTATCGAGAGTTTGTACGATGGCATGGGATTAGAGTTTGTACGAAGTCTTTGAAGATGGGACGGTGCCCTCCGGTCTTCAAGCTTCAACTTTCATCCGTTACCCTGCACAATAGCAACTCGGGATTGGTTAGCCTTATGGGCCGTTGTTGTGTAGATGTGTGGAGATGATTTGGCGTGGCATCGTGTTGGTCAGATGACGATGTTGCCCCTTACCGGTGTTATTGCCGGGTTGGGTCGATACAGCAGACGTTGCTCAGCTTTACTGGGATTGGACTGCTGTAATTGGTTGAAAGTCCTCATTGTCATCTTTGAGGTGTGTCTGTTTTCCCGATGTCATTACCGGACTGATACAGTGTATCTCATTGTGAGCGCCGAGATTGAAGCTGATTGTACTTGTAACAAGCATTTTCGGGGTTAATGCCGAAATTGCTTTCCTTAGGGCTATCACCAAGGTTGGAGGCTATTCTCATGTTTAGGGCTGAGACTGGATACCTCGGTGTTATCTCTGAGATTAATCGGTCTTCTCCGATGTGTGTTTCGGTATTGATCTGCATGCCTCGGGGTTCTCCAAGATTGGAACGATTACTCCCATATTGCGATCTGGGGTTGATGTTGAACCTCCAGTAGTATCCGGTATGGTTGTGGATTGTCTTTCAGGGTTCTCTCATAAAAGATGAATCTGCCTTCCTGCAATGTTAGTGTCAGTAGTACAGAAAATTTTGAGTGTCTATAGATGCCCCTCTTTATCATACTCATGCATGGCGATGCATGGGTAGGATAAAGAATTCTAGACACTTGAAATGTAATAAGACGAATAGGGTACTATGGATAGCAACATGATGTAGATGAATGATGCATGTGTACGGGGTTGTAGCCCAACACGCTGAGGATAATTGCTGGTTCCCTAATGCTTCAACCGGGGATTGGCAATGATAACCAGATTTGATGTATAATCTGAGTCTGTCAGGATGTTGATGTTGGAGTTATCATCAAATTCCTGGATAAGGACTGGATCCTACAGAGGTACCTCTTATGTGTAAGAGATCTGTGGGGATAAAGCTTGATCTGTTTGAGGATGTGTATAACATATTCCATCATCCATCCTCCTTGATGACAATCTCCTGGTTTGTATCGTCAGGACATGTCAGGGTTCTGTTGGAGTTACTGCCAACAGTAAATGCTGTCAGGGATGCCTGACCTTCGTTGACATGTATTTGACCGATATGGGAATCAACGACTGAAAAATCCTGTGGGATATACTGTTAAGATTGCTTGACTTCCGCTGTCGTGTAGATCAACGGAACATTGCGTTGTGACCCCCTCGCCGGGGAATATGGGTAATCGAGTGGTAAGAACCCCGAATGGCTCCAAAGCTCTGATAGGTCTAACCCTCTATCGACTGGAATGATGTCAAGGCTGCTTGACCTTCGTTGATGTGTGTGTTAAAGGCTTGAATGTACATGGTAATCCCCTACCGTGAATTCACGTTGCAAACCCCTCGGGAGATCTACCGGGGACGTATGCATTGGTCGAACAACTGTGTATGCTCTGATGGGTTTACTTGCCATCGGCTGAGATAATGTCAAGGCTGCTTGACCTTCGTTGATTTGTGTGTCAACGGATGAACACGCGTTGTAACCCCCGCCGGGGATCTACGTTGTAACCCCAGTCGGGGACTCATGTTGTAACCCCCGTCGGGGACTCACGTTGTAACCCCCGTTGGGGATCTAGGTTGACAATGACGATGATCCTGAGAAAGCGGCATTGGACCTGCGTACGGTATTGCCGAGCTTGACTGAGATCATTTGAGATCACTAGTATAGTGTACCCTGTGTGTGGGCGAATACCAATGCGTGATGTACCGATTCAAAGTCTCATCAGAGAAGACCAGGATTGTATGCATTTTTACTCAATCGCATGGCGTTTTTATTCTCGATTTCACCTTTTTAATTCGTAAGACCTCCTTTGCAACTCGAACTGGACCGAGCCAGAGGGATGGGACCCACATGGGGGTACTACAGGTGTACCTGCTACAGCCGTAGATAGGCCTGCGGCCAGGCGTGGATCATATATCCATCAGCCAACAGCATTCACAAGTCACTTTCAACTTGTTTCGCTTAGAGAAAACCGCGAGCCATCTTCAGATCTGCTGAGTTCGGGCTGCTTTCTGCAAATTCTGTCACCGTGCAAGTGTTCCACACTATCCTGGTAACGTATGCCTGTATTTTCTTTAGTTTCTGTCCATTAGATTGTGAGTTATCGCACGAAATGCATCTAAACACATAGTAGTGGTTATGTATGCACAAATGACTTGATAAAAAATATTCAACATAGTAAATGTTAGTATTAAACCATGCTGAACATAATGATGTGAAAAAATTTAACTTTTGAGACAGTCAAATTGGCACCTTTTTCTGTTATTTTTTGTCCTATTTGAGGTCCAATGAGCAAAAGGTAGAAAGGCAAAGTACTCCTAGCATTGAGGTTGGCCTTATGCATGATGCTTTTGATTTTTAATGCATATATTGTGTATATAACTTTGGGGCAGGTGTGCTACTGAATGGCCACCTAAACATGCCTGAGTGCATGTGGATAGTCCTATTTTCAAAGGGGACTATGGCAAAAAATTTCAAAAGGTAGGCATTGGGTAGTCATGCATTTTAACTCTATTGTTTGTTAAAGTAAATGCCTGCATGCATATAATCATAAATGCATTACAGAAAGCTCCAGGTAAGGAAATACCACACCCTTTCTGAGGTGATTTGGAGACTTGTTGTCTAGATATTATGGATTTAGATCAGCCGAGCAGTTCCTATAGGACCGCTTCTGGCGTACGACGGAGGGCTTCTGAAGTGCCTCGTCCCCGTTCTGTCAGACAGCCTCGTCGGTTGGTGGAGGCTGTGATCCGTCCTGTCCAGGAAGATGTTTCGGACGTTGAGGACGAGGAGGTGGATATTGAGGACCCTGCTCCTACTGCATCTGTCCCTCGTAGGGAGCTTCCGAGCATTCAGGTGGCGAACCCAGAGTTGCTGGGTGATTTGGGCAGACATCCATCGATGTACTTATATGTTAACGAGGTATAGCGTTAGACTTTGCTTTTCCTTCTTTCCTATTGATGAGGATTAAAGGGTTCTGACGTAGATTTACATTTCATGTAGGTTACAGGTTTTACACAGCCTCGAGGGAACTGGTTTAGCATCCACTCCATGTACCAGGCGCTTCATCCTGTTTATAGAGCAGTATTCTTCTCCATCCTTCCCCGTCGTTGTCCCTGGGGTTACCTCAGGGCATTGTCTGAGTGGTGGTTTTACCAGACTCAATCACTCCACCTGCTGGATTGCGAGGTGATGATGACGCCGATGGATTGGCAATTTATCACCGGCGTGGAGTTTGGAGGGGAGCCAGTGTCTTGCATGGCGAATATTACCCCTACTGCCGTCAGATCCTTGTTAGGAGTTCCGGTGGCGGTGCTCAAAGGCAGGACCGTCCTTTCAGGTCCTTTAAGCGTGGATGCTGTGAGCGGGCTATTGAGTGAGCTTATGCCTGATGATGTCAGGATCAGGGATCGCGTTCTGCGACGATTGTTCCTGATGATCATTCGAGGCTGCTTCATAGCAGATAACTCTTCCACGGTATCTTTTGCTTTGGTCAACGCTACGCGTGATGTGGACCGTATTGGAGAGTATGATTGGGGCTCCTATACCATTGCCTATTTTCTCTGGGGCATGCGTATGCGCTCACAGGGTTTGATCGAGGCTTGGCTAGGATTTTACCCGTTTCTGCTGGTGAGTATTTCTCTTATCTTTTCCCATTTATAGGTTAAGAGTGTTTACTGATAGCAGATGTCTTGCCATTGTGTTGGCAGTTTTGGGCCTATGAGAGGCTTCCCTATTTGCGTCCCATGAGTGTGTTAGGTTTAGATACCTATCCACGAGGACGGAGATGGCATCATTCGATTCTGCTCGAGGTCCCTGTAGCGGAGGGATTCACTCATTGTCGTATGCAGCTGGAGTTGCTGACGGCCGACACCATCACCTGGCTTCCCTATTCTGGGGAACACTTGACAGTGGGTTTTGAGGATGGATACCCGACTGGGGTCGAGTATTTGATTTACACCAGGAGAGTTCCACTCTTCACCGATGGCGGTTGGGAGCTCTATCTAGGAGAGCGTGCTATCAGGAGCACCACAGGGGAGATTCGTATACCGATCTTACCTCATGTCAGGCGTTACTGGCCTATATCGCAGTCACCCACCATTGATATCCCGTTATTGGGTGTTAACGGATTTGCATTATCAGAGGGTCCATGTACTCAGGAGATATTCCAGCATTGGTGGCGTCCTCGTACTATTAGAGCCCGGTCTCGCGCCACATAGTTTATGGGGGACATGGTTCCTGGATCCTTGATGATGACGGATTGGATAGCTTGTGTCCGAGATCCGACTCATGTGACCTAGATTGATAGCTTGACCCGTCAGTTGGACCAGGCACATATATTTATTTGGCACTTGGGCAGAGATCCAGTAGAGGCAGAGTCATTTGTTCCTTTCAGTTCAGACGCTAGCCCCTCGGATGACCCATTTGGTTTTGCCGGCGCAGATCCTCCTCTTTATAGGCCTGACATCCCTGTAGATAGAGATCCAGTGACTTAGGAGGAGTTACATCAGGTGGACAAGATTGATGATGTGGATATCGACACCATTGTCTTCTTCTGGTGTATTCTTAGTTATATCTTTTGATAGGCCTCTGTTAGATATTGGGTGGATGTTCCCTATTCTCGCTATATCTTTTGATAGGCCTCTGTTAGTAGTGAGGCATCTGTGCCCCATTTCCCTGTATTTGTAGCTGTACAGAGCTGATGTATTAGATGATGATATACTTAGGAATGTATGCATAGTCTTTTCCATTCCCTATATCATATTGTCATCCATTATCTGTTATGCATGTATCATGTTATACATATATATGTATGTCCAGAGATATTCTGCGTTGACCCCTGGATGGTCTTACGACACGGCCCTCACAGATGTCTTCTTCGATAGTTAGCCGTATAGATCATACCCCACCATCAGTGGTGGCATCGGGTATGCGATCGTGGTATGATAGTATGTCACCACCAGACAGGGTGACCGTAGATATGTTACTGCAGCATACGATGACTCTTTTGGCATTTCAGGTTCCTGCAGGATTCGTAGATGGGATGCTAGAGCATTGGCGACCTGACAGGCAGGTATTCCGCTTTGGCACCCATGAGTTGACTCCTACTCTGGAGGAGTATGCACGTTTGACGATGCTGCCCTTGGACAGACCTTACGTGCATATGGCTCTGGGAGACATGAGTAGACGATTCATGACTCTCACAGGATTGAGGCACAAAGTATTGCAGGATGAGCTGACATCTGGCCATATGATCTCTCAGCATTTTCTGTACGACAGATTTGGCTCAGAGGACAGTTACTCATGACATGGCCAGAGTTGACGTACTGATGTTATGTGTACTATCATATGTGTTCATGTCGCGGTATATGGATGAGATAGATATAGGCATTATCATGGCTGTGAGAGCTCTCAGGGAGGGTCATACCATTGTGCCTATGATCTTAGCAGAGACTCTGCGGTCAGCATCCTACTACAGTACTTATCCATCAGAAGTGTTTATTGAGAGCTCAGTCCTTCTGTATGTGTGGTTCATGCCACACTTGAGACCGATTGGTACCCTTAGACGGCATGGATATTGGTTTACCCACGATGTGGCCATGTCATACTCCTTTCAGCCATCGGAGTGTATAGATGCTCAGTCCTAGTCCGCATTTTTGGCAGACATTAGAGACCCATTAAGCATATTACTGTGCTCGGGGCTTAGCTCACCATACATCTTTATTACTCATGCTCCGGGCATGGATTTCCTCCCTCTGGCCGGCTTGATGGGTGTGACTACTTATCACCCATTGGCCGTGATGTCGTAGTTCGACCAGTTTCAGGATTTTCATCCTTTCACAGGGGCGACAGGTCAGCGTTCAGCTGCCCGATACCTCTCAGCCGAGGACCGATCTCGTGTATACGCTTGTTGGGACCATCGTGAGGGAGCTACTTTTTCAGTGAGCAGTCCAGGTTATTCCGCAGAGTATTCTGCCTGGATGGAGACGGAGGTTTTATCGGCTGTAGCAGTATCTGCAGTACCGGATAGTGACGCAGAGGGTGTGGAGCCTATGGAGGACAATGATACCCACTTCGAGGAGGAGCCCGCTGCTGGGTTGCTAGCATTTCTTTCGGATTCTCCTAGTACCAGCACTGTTGCGATTCAGCACTTGGCAGAGTACATAGAGCAGAGTCTTCAGCTGATGACCTTTGAGAGAGATCAGGTTCGATCTATGATGTCGACTGCTCTGGATGTGAGGGAGGCCGCTCTGTTGGAGAGAGAAGAGGCCTTAGCTTGCAGGGATGCCGCTATTGTTGAGCGGGATGAGGCCAGATTAGCCAGAGATGCAGTGATAGTTGAGCGGGATAGTGCCATATCTGCCCGGGATGTAGCCATCACAGACAGTACTGCAGCGAGGTCCCTTACCACTGACATAATCGTCGAGATGAGCGCATATATATTGATGATCATATGGTCATCATGCAGACGTCTTCTGATCTATTGGGTCGTGTGGATACTCTCATACAGGAGACCACAGCTTTACCTCCTTCTTCTGAGAGGGATGCTATGTTGGGCTTGCTAGCTTGCGTGTATCCTGACTCATAGATTAGCTTGTACTTACCTGCACAGACTAGCTTAGCCATTTTGTCATGTACAATTTACATCATGTATATCAAACAGCATTATATATGACATGGAAATATATTTTTGGATCACTTCCCTTTTAGATACACCTTGCTATTTGTTTGATATTTTGCATGCTGCTTCAGGGCTTGTGATCTTGATGTATTCTGAATTCCTCCTGGGTGGATGGACATTGAGTCGTCTCTGGATAGTTCAGAATGGATCATCGATCTGTGTATCCCTACCATCTTTTGGTGTCTTGGGACTGGTTTCTGTATGGAAATATGGAGAGGAGTGTGGCTTTCCTCTCTGAGATTGACCGCACCACAGATGGTCGCCAGTACTTCTATTCAGGAGAAACCTAGTTAATTCCATCTTTTATGGATTGGTGTTACTCTTCAAGGTATGACCGCAGCTTAGATGGTCGCCGAATCTCCTATTTGGGAGGAGAGGTTGGGTAATTCCATCCCTTTGGTCTGAAGCTGAATGAAACGTAGTGGATTGATGTTTGATCCCATTACCAACTGACAAGGGTTTATGTTTTGGTAGGGGGTGAGACCGCACCATGAATGGCTGCCTACGTACTCCTATTGAAGAGGAGATCAGGTCTGCGTAGTTCGAACCTGGTGTAAAAGGTTCAACGCTGTATGTGGCAGAAATGGTGTAGGAATATTTTTGTTGTTTTTTGTGAGGAGAGGAGGGTAGAAATATTTTTGTTGTTTTTGTTTTATTGCGACCGAGCCATATGAAATGGTTGCCTACGTACTCCTATTGAAGAGGAGATCAGGTCTACGTAGTTCGCCCCTCAAGGTGAGAAGAGAAAGCGTAATCCCATGTGCAGGTCAGAGTGCGGGGATGAGAAAGTTTAATCCTAAGTTGAGGATAAACAGCAGAGGAAAAGTTTGATCCCAGGTATAGGTAGCCAAACTGTAAACGTAAGAAGTTCGATCCACAGTGGGATGACCTAAGTTGTATGAGCGCAAAGGAAAGCCAGGCTGCTGGCTTGAAAAGTATGTTTCCCTGAGGGGTAAAGTGCAGAAAAGTTGTATGTGGCAAAGGGTTAAAAAATCGGAATGACCGGTGATTTAATGGTTTGACACCAGGGTGTTTACGAGTTACTTCAGACATAGTACCGTTTCACGGCGTCTGAGTTGATGAGTTGTGGAAATTCATCACCGTCCATTTCTTGCAATCTGAGAGCGCCTCCCGTCAATACTTCTTTGACAATAAACGGGCCTTCCCAGTTAGGAGCGAATTTTCCCTTAGATTGATCTTGGTTGTCCAGGATTTTCTTCAAAACCAAGTCATATTGTTTAAATTGCCGTAGCCGGACATTTTTGTTGTAGGATCGGGCGATCCTTTGCTGATATAACTGACCATGGAAGATAGCCGCAGTTCGCCTTTCGTCTATTAGAGACAATTGGTGATATCTGTCTTGTACCCATTGATCTTCATCCAGCTGAGCGTCTATCAACACTCTGAGAGATTCCATCTCAACTTCTATGGGGAGCACTGCTTCCATCCCATAGGTTAGTGCGTAGGGGGTTGCCCAAGTTGAAGTACGCATGGATGTTCTGTAGGCTAATAGAGTCAGAGGCAATACATCAAGCCAATCTTTGTGGTTGGCGGACATCTTTTGCATAATCTTCTTGATGTTTTTGTTAGCCGCTTCAACAGCACCATTCATCTTTGGACGATAGATGACTGAGTTGAGAAGTTTGATGTGGAATTTACTGCACAATTCCTCCATCATCTTATTGTTGAGGTTTTTGGCATTGTCTGGCACAATCACCTCTGGTTGCTCATAACGACAAACAACATTGTTTCTAATGAAAGCAATGATGACTTCTTTAGTGACCCTGGGGAAGGTGGCTGCCTATACCCACTTGGTGAAGTAGTCGATCATGTTGAATATAAACCGATGTCCATTACTGGCTTTAGGTTCAATGGGCCAGATAACGTTCATTCCCCACATTGAGAAGGGCCAAGGTGAACTCATATTGTGGAGTTCCCGTGGAGGGGCGTGTATAGCATTCCCATGAATCTGGCACGAATAGCATCTTTTGACGTGGTCATGGCAATCAGCTTTGAGAGATAGCCAATAATGTCCCGTTCTGAGGATTTTCTTGACAAGGAGGGGGCCACTCATGTGGGGGCCACAGACTCCGCCATGGATTTCATCCATGAGCCTTGGGCTTGATCTTTGTCTAAACACCGGAGGAGGCCTAATCATGCATCTCTTTTGTAGAGCGCATCTCCACTCAGGTAGAATTTCATTGCAAGTCGATGGATCCGCCTTTTCTCGGTCGGGCTCGCCTCAGCGGATTTAGATCCATCTCGCAGATATTCCTTGATATGCTGATACCAAGACTGTGGGATGGGAGGTAGCTCATCCGATACTTCTCCAACATAATTTCTGTAGGCTGCGGCCTTGTTCAGAGAAATTGTGACGCTTGGCAATGGCTCCTTGTCTGATATATGAACCAAGGAGGCCAAAGTTGCTAATGCGTCTGCAAAGTCATTCCTATTACGAGGAACATGTAGAAAGGAGATTTCTTCGAACTCCAAAGCCATCTTTAAAACCTGCCGATGGTAAGGCAGCAAATGTAGTTCCTTGGTTTGATAGATTCTGGTGGATTGTCGGATTACCAACTTTGAATCTCCAAGGACAGTTAACCGTCTGATGCCCATTGAACGGGCAAGTTTTAGCCCCATGAGACAGCCTTCATACTCAGCCGTATTATTGGTGTTGTCAAACTGTAATTTGACGGTGACGGGATACTGCTCCCCCGTATCAGATACTAGAACTGTTCCAGCTCCAGAACCTTCCATATTAATAGCTCCATCAAAATACATCTTCCATGATTGGCGCGTATCGTACTGATGGTGTTGTTGTATTGTCATTACTCCTTCATCGGGGAAATATGTTTCTAAGGGTTTGAAATCCCCTGAAGGTGCGGCGGCCAGTTGATCCGCGATTCCTTGACCTTTGATGGACTTTTGAGTCACATATACGATGTCAAATTGTTGTAGGATCAACTGCCATTTGGACAGTAAACAATTTAACATGGGTTTGTTGAACACGTACTTGAGAGGATCCACGCGGGATATAAGATGGGTTGTGTGACCATGGAGGTAATGTTGTAACCTCATGGAAGCCCATGTTAAAGCACAACACGTCTTTTCGATCAGAGTGTACTTGTGTTCACTGCTGCTGAACCTTTTACTGAGGTAATAGATAGCTCGTTCTTGGCCTCTATCGTCCTTCTGCCCCAGCATGCAGCCCATAGCATTTTCACTTACGGACAGGTACATAAATAGGAGAACATCATCCCTGGGTGGTACCAACGCAAGAGCTTTGACTAGCTGTTTCTTGATTGTAAGGAAGGCATTCTGACACTCATCATTGCATTTCATGGAGGAGTTCTTCCTTAATAGTTTGAAGATTGGTTCACAGGTTGCTGTGAGTTGGGAGATGAACCTGCTAATGAAGTTGATTCTTCCCAAAAATTCTCGGATTTCCTTTTCTATCCGAGGAATGGGCATTTATGTGATGGCTTGGATTTTGGCAGGATCCAGCTCAATCCCTTTGTGGCTGACTAGAAATCCTAGCAACTTTCCTGATTTAACGCCAAAGGCGCATTTGGCTGGATTCAACTTCAAGTTGTACTTACGCAACCTGTTGAATAGCTTTCTAAGATGGTCTATATGGTGATCCTCCTTCTGGGACTTGACAATGATGTCATCCATGTAGATCTCAATCTCTTTATGCATTAAGTCGTGGAAAAGAGCCATCATAGCTCGTTGATAGGTAGCTCCGGCATTGATGAGGCCGAATGACAACCGTCTATAACAAAAAGTTCCCCAAGGAGTGATGAAGGCAGTCTTCTCACGATCTTCCTCGGGAACCATGATTTGATGATACCCCGCAAAGCAATCAGCAAAGGAGTACATGTCGTATTGCGCAGTATTGTCAATGAGAATGTGGGTAAATGGCACGGGAAAGCTATCTTTTAGGAAAGCTTTATTCAAGTCCCGGTAATCCACGCAAACTCACACCTTCCCTCCAGGTTTAGGCACGGGCATGATATTGGATATCCACTCAGGATATGTAGACACCATGATGATGTCAGCCTGAAATTGTTTCACAATTTCCTCTTTCACCTTTAAACTCCACTCAGGTTTCAATCGCCTGAGTTTCTATTTGACTGGCTTAAATCCCTCTTTAATGGGAAGGCGATGAAGGACAATGTCAGTGGACAAACCCACCATGTCTTCATGAGACCATGCAAACACATCCTGAATTTGGGTTAATAGTGTAACCATGTCATTCCGTTGGTTTGGGGTAAGGTCTGAACCAATCTGGATTAACTTAGGGCTTTCTAAGGTTCCGAGATTGAAGGAGGTGGTTTGATCAAGGTTGGGTTTAGGAGTATCTTTGACCCATTCTTGAATTTCTGGAGGCACCTCAATGTCATCCTGTGTATCCATCAAGGCTGAATTCATCTCTACATCAAAGGTACAATCCCTGTGTAGGAAAGGCATCGTATCAGCAAGTACAGGCACATCTAAATTCAGAGTCCTGAAACAAAATATGCTTTCACTTAGTATATATAAAACGTGTTTGATCATACATAGTGTTAGAATATACTGGCAAAATAAACTGCTAATACTGTACAGAAAAGTAAGAGGTTATTATATCTACAGAGCAGAAAGAACTTCTGCCCGCTTTACCCTTGACGACCAACGCAAGGAATGCTGTTCCAATTGGCAAGAGCAAAGTTCGGGTGAACCGCAGTGATGGAGGGACTGTCATCATCCTCCCTGTCTCGAATGATGGCCATTATGTCTGGGCAATCATCGTCTGGGGTGTATCGGTTGGTATGTTCATCATGGAAGATGATACGCATGCCCGACATTATTCGGACAACATTCTCCTTGATTCTTCGCTCCTCTTCTTCGATTGCGGGATCTGGGATAACGATTTTGTTTTCCTCCACCAGTTTTAGCTTAGGAAATAACATAGCCATGACATTGGCTGGCACCTTTACAGGAGGTTGTGCGGACTCAGCACTTGAAGGCGAAGATAAACGCCACATAGTTAAAGCTGAAGGAACCTGTGGATGTTTATGAGGGTTCTTGTGACTAGAGCTGGCCGAATAGCCTAGTCCAGCTGTTCTAGTGTGCTTAGTTAAGAGAATAGAGTACTTGATACCCTGACAATCTTTACCCAACCCTTGTCCTGGTTTATGACCCAACGACATCATTTCTTGAGTGGTTGACATCACTTCGACAGAAATCTGGGGTTCGGGCAGTGGTGCTCCAATAGCATGGCATTGGGTATTGCTTATTTCCAAAGCATGAAAACTGACTGATTCAACGTCCGCATTAGCATTGATGACCGGTAAATCCCTGTGTTGAGGACACTCTGGTTCAGCATTGACTGTGACCAGGCTGTTGTTGATAATATATTTTAATTGTTGATGAAGGGTGGAGGGGACTGCCCCAGCTATGTGGATCCATGGTCGTCCCAAGAGCAGGTTGTATCCCGACTCTATCTTGAGCACATGGAAGGATACGCAGAATGTATGAGGACCAATCTCAATTGGCAGCTCAATTACTCCAACCGAATTCTGGCGGGTTCCATCAAAAGCTTTGATGATAGTATGGCTACTCCGGATTCGATTAGGATTGATATTCATCTTCACCAAGGTAGCATATGGGCAGATATTTAGGGATGAGCCTCCATCTATCAGGACTCCAGCCATCATATATCTGGAGGACAAGACTGCGATGTGCAACGGTTTGCAATGACCGGTCCCTTCAGGTGGAATGTCATCATCAGCGAAGGATATCACATTATCGTTGAAAATGTGATCAACCAGATGTTAAAATTTTTCCTCATCCACGGATGTCGGGAGATAGGCTTCTTCTAAAACCTTTAACAAGATCTTCTGGTGATTCTCGGAAGTGAGGACCAAGTCCAAAATTGATATCTGTTGTGGAGATTCTTTCAAGATTAAAACCATCGTAGCTTCGTTATGACCCATAGTGCGGAGGAATTCTTTAATCTTCTCCGTGGGTAGTTTTCCCTTTGATTTGACGGCAGATTTCATCACCCGTTGGGGAAGGTACAGTGGATTTTCTTTCGACACTGCAGCAGTGGTATGTGAGGTGGATCCTTCACCTTCTTCATAATTCCACGGAACTTTATGCAAGCTAACAATAGGATATTGTGCTCTGCACGGCAAGTTAATTGGCTCGGGAGCTGCCACTTTCAAAGGATTGTTGCTTCCTTTGAGATGAATTATTGGCATGACGAGTGATTGATCAGCTTCAGTAGATATGACGGCTACCACACTCATCCATTTAGTGGGACCTGCATTCTTACTGGCGCGTAGCACAGTGTCGTCATCTGCCAGGTGCAGTACGCCACTGCCGATTAGGTTCTGAATAAGGTGGCGGAGTGCCCAGCATTCTTCTATGCTGTGACCACGAGATTGGGAATGATATTGACATACTCCCTCAGAATTGTACCGTCCCGAACGGGAGTTGATTGGAGGTAGAAGGGAACTGATTCTTCCTTCACTGATTAACATGTGAAGTATCTCCTCCATAGGTTGACCCAAATAGGTGAATTCCCTTTTGTTGGCGAAATCCCGACGGGCCTTGGCATTTGCTCTTTTCATTTTCTGAAAGTGAAGAGGGAATATTTATGACAATAGGCATGAGACTGGCATGCTCCTAGCTGATTAGCTGACGAGTCAGTTGATGCTGATAAGTCACCAGTTCCTCCAATTGCTCAATTTGTTTGCAGAGAGCTTTCATTTTTCGTTCCATTGTGAACTGGAACTTGGCATAATCCCATCTGTTATCACCATCTTTGATGGTTTGGGAAGAATCACAGCTGAAGTTGGAACTCTGTCCACTGCTCCAATTAATCATGTTGACCTCTTCTTCTTTATGTTGAGGAAGAGGGTTGTCTTGAACATTAGGTTGATTTGGTTTAGTGACCACTATCTCACCGTTGTCTATCAGGTCTTGCATCTTGTGTTTCAAGGCCCAGCAATCCTGAGTATCATGTCCAGGTGCCCAGGCATGATATGCACATTTTCGAGCAGCATTAAAACCCATTCCATTTGTGCTAGCTAGTGGAAGTAGATGTGTAATCTTCTTTTGTGCTGTCAGAAGATTATAGATATTCTCGAGGGTATCCCCTAAGGGTGTGAACACTCGAGAGCGTTTGGCTTCTCCACCTTTTGGTATTGGAGGGTTTACAGACTGTGCTGGAAAGGGAGTATAGTTTCTCCTCTGAATAGGCATATTTTGACTGCCTTTTTGACCCTGTAGTATCAGGGAAACATCTTCCTCTTTCTTTTTATGGACCCTCATGGGGTTGTTCCCATAATTTCCAGACTGGATGTGATCAACAACAGCTTTGAGTGCAGCTAGGTCTTGAATCTTTCCGGCTTTCAATCCCATCTCAGCCATCTTCCCATGTTTGACCATTTCAGAAAACGGTTTGCCGATGCCGGCTAAAACTCTCTCATAAAATGGAGCTTCTTGTATGTCTATGAACGTCATGACCATTTCTGATTCGGTCATGGAAGGATTCACTTGGGCAGCCAGGCGTCTCCACCTCTGGGCATACTCTCTGAAAGACTCGTTAGACTATTTTTTGATCTTAGTAATTTGGTACCGATCAGGAGCCATTTGAGTTTGAAAGCTGTATTGAGTGAGGAAGGCATGTGCAAGCTCTTCCCAGCTGTGTATTTTGGAGTTGTCTAATCTTGTGTACCATGAACGGGCTTTTCCAGTTAGACTCTTTTGGAATAATTACATTCTGAGCTTTTCATCCTCTGCATAATATCCAAGTTCTCCAATAAATACCTTTAAGTGTGTATAAGGATCTCCTAAACCGTCATATTTTTCAAAGTCAGGAGTTTTAAACTTTTCTGGATAATGAACACCAGGAAAAATATATAGATCAGCATATGAAACACTCCCGTGTGTTCCAATTCCTTTGATAGTGCGAAAGGTCTCTTCCATTTGGAGGACTTTCTTTTTGATGTCACCAGTGTCTGGGTCTCCAGTGGGATAGGTAGCATCATGTGTTTTGTTGGTCTGATCCAACTGCAGTTCAGGTATGGTAACGACCTGGGTTCCTCCTTATGTGGAGGATTCAGCATGTACGGGTATTTCTGACCCTGTGTAGACTGGTGTAATTCTTTGAGTAGAACAGCCAAATCTACAATTTGTTTGCTTAATCCGTCGAATTCTTTGCGAGAAACTGGATTAAGTTCAGTCTTGTCGGATGATGACATAATTGACTGTAGGCCTGTTGCCTTTTTGGACTTTGAACGGGTAGTAGGCCCGATTGACTCCCTGCGAAAGACTTGCATAGTTTAGTCCTTAGGGAAGGTGAATATTAATATGCAATGTGATGAGTCCATTTTAGGAATTTTATCCTGCAAAAACGGATGTCAGCTGTTTGTAGCATGTATGTATATGTGTACACATTCCTTCATATTTCTCATTACATGGAGATAGATATGTCATGAAATTGTGTAATTTAAAATGAGAGCATGAAGAGACTTTCCTCCGTTTTGGGTTTATCAGAGGCTGACCTATCTTAGGTTACTCTCGCGGCTTTTTGGCATGAAGGTTCCCAAATCATCGCAATCTACTTGACGGGAAGTTAATCCGGTCTTTCAACTGGAGCGAATTTGGGTGGTGCCTTTCTTGAGCCTCGGAGAATCAGGCTTCTCACGAGTCTAGTAATCAAACACCAACGGGATAGCCTCCTGGTGGAGGGACCACACAACATACATTCACATACATCGCGTCTCACCGTATGAAATGATGACATGTGCGAATCACTAATATCATGAGCAATTTATAGTGCGAGGCACTAACATCACAGGCAGTTTATAGTGCGAGACACTAACATCACAGGCAGTTTATAGTGTGAGGCACTAAATAAACAAGACATGCATTCGTACACATTCATCCAATGTAAATGCAACATCCACACACAAGCAGATAACAATTTTGAAAAGATTGAAATAGCGGCTTAAGTCCTCTTACTGGAGTCCCCAGCAGAGTCGCCACCTGTCGACGTCGGGATTTTTAGATGTCCCTTTCCGTTACCTGTTCTTTGGTGTTCTCATTTTAGGTGAGATTTGTTTGAAAAAATAAGTGAAAAAGGTCCGACATGTATAATGCCGACGATGGACTGTTAAGAGTCGCCAGTTGGTTTTTTAAATGGTTGTACCAACACAACCGAGAAAAGGCTTGCACATTGACCCAGTGATGTGACACTGCTATACGGGTCGGTGAAACCGAGATTAATTTAGGGTCCGGGGACTTGGTTATGCGGGGGGAAGGTGTTAGGCACCCCCCGACATCTGTGTTACCACGGTGACCACCTCTTTTCAAGAAACTATTATCTGAATATGTGTGTGTGTGAGAGAGAGAGTCAATGTGTTGTTATTTGAAAGTGGTACGAGGCCTAGTTCCCACCTATATACGCAGGGTTTGAATTTATGTAAAAATTCAATTTTAGCAAGATATGGCAATGATATTTTATAAAAGAGGTTTTTTCAAACCCTGTCGCTCAATAGTAATTGAGGCCTTTTGCACTCCCATTTTATTAAATGAGCGGCTTGGTTGATTTTATTTGACTGATGCGAAGCATCCGTACGAAAATAATGTACAAAATAATGCCGACTTCCTCGTGGGTATGGAAACCATCTGAGGAAATTCAGACACCGCAGAATAATTTACAAACTGCTTACAGCTGAAAATGTCCATCACGGGAACCGAATCTAGATCCAATGGGATGAATCTGTGATCACATGATTCCTAGGCTCACATGATACTGTAATTTGTTTGAAAGCAGTAAGCAGGTATCTATATAAAAGCCGTAAATATATATATATACAGACATGATCACCAACTACGAAGAACCTCCATGGGGGATCAGAAATGTAAAGAAGGCTGTAAAAAGCCATCAACCGCCACGGAGGAAACTCTAGGCGGGACAAAACGTAGATAAAACTGTAAAAATGGTTAACCACCACGAAGTAAACTTCAGGTGGGACGAAATGTAAATATATATATATATATAAGCATGTAAACGCACCGGATATAAAATCCAGGCTCACCGAACAGAGTTTGATAGCAGTTCATATATATAAGTATATATATATATATATATATATATATATATATATATATATATATATATAGCGAGTAAATAAATGCACCGATGTAAAATCCAGGCTCACCGAATAGAGTTCGATAGCAGTTCATATATATAAGTATATATATATAAAAGCAATTAAATGCACCAAACCGAAGTTTAGGCTCATCGAACAAAGTCCGACACACAGTTAATATATATAAGTATATATATACTAAAGCAATAAACGCTCCAGACTGAAGTCTAGGCTCAACCAAGGCATAACTCGGTAATGTTAGTCAAAATATATATAAATATAATATATATATATATATATATATATATATATATATATATATATATATATATATACAGACTGTAAGGAAACCACGGACCGAAGTCCGGGCAAAAGCAAGCAACACGACTCTCAACGTGTAGAAGGGTGTGTGCAAAGATGAAGAGAAAGACTCTAAAGTGTGTGAGAAGGCTTACAGCTGACTGCTAGAAAAGGCTTCTACATCTTTAAAGTGGGTAAACACTAGCTTTTGTAGGTACAAAAGAGGGCTATATATGAGCTCACAGGTGTTTGAGAGTGGGAAAATACACTGTATAGCGAGTGTAGAGCGAATTCTGCAGGGTTTCCCCGTCTTTTTTCTCTTAAAAATCAGCACCCCAATCCTGTTATTTATAGGCAAAAGGTGCCGCAGGTGTACCTGCGGCTCAGCCGCAGGTGTACCAGAGTCAGGTTGTCTCAAAGTACGTGCACGCGGGCACTGTAATGTCCACTCGGTTTTTCTGAAGTGCAATCCGGGCATCCGTTTGAGGTATACAGAACCTATTTCGGACCGCCGTTGTCGAGAGTTTATACGATGGCATGGGATTAGAGTTTGTACGAAGTCTTTGAAGATGGGACGGTGCCCTCCGGTCTTCAAGCTTCAACTTTCATCCGTTACCCCGCACAATAGCAACTCGGGATTGGTTAGCCTTGTGGACCGTTGTTGCGTAGATGTGTGGAGACGACTTGGCGTGGCATCGTGTTGGTCAGATGACGATGTTGCCCCTTACCGGTGTTATTGCCGGGTTGGGTCGATACAGCAGACGTTGCTCAGCTTCGCTGGGATTGGACTGATGCAATTGGTTGAAAGTCCTCATTGTCATCTTTGAGGTGTGTCTGTCTTCCCGATGTCATTGTCGGGCTGATACAGTGTATCTCGTTGTGAGGGCCGAGATTGAAGCTAGTTGCACTTGTAACAAGCATTTCCGGAGTTAATGCCAAAATTGCTTTCCTTGGGGCTATCACCAAGGTTGGAGGCTATTCCCATGTTTAGGGCTGAGACTGGATACCTCGGGGTTATCTCCGAGATTAATCAGTCTTCTCCGGTGTGTGTTCTGGTATTGATCTGCATGCCTCGGGGTTCTCCAAGATTGGAACGATTACTCCCAGATTGCGATCTGGGGTTGATGTTGAACCTCCGGTAGTATCCAATATGGTTGTGGATTATCTTTCAGGGTTCTCTCATAAAAGAAGAATATGCCTTCCTGTAATGTTAGTGTCAGTAGTACAGAAAATTTCGAGTGTCTACAACGAATATTCCCCGACCAATCGAATATTTTATAACAACTTGCTTACTTTGTAAAATTTATAAATATTACCTACAACTATAACATTATATCATATCCACACCATAATATTCAAAAATATATTTCGAGAAAAATTATTCTTCATTCATAAAAGTTGGGGTCTTACAATTATTTGCATTATTGATAATGTCTAGAAAGTTCTGTCGAGAAAAGTGGGTTGGTCACCTAATTGTGCGCCAATAGAGAGAAATTCTTATCGGAAAGCCCCCTCTTTCCTGATAATGATCTGGTTGTTAATATTGTAAGTTATAATATTAATGATGAATGTTATTAAAAATGTGTTTTGTGAAGCCAAGTGAATTGAAATAAATAGAGGAGATTTTTATAAAGTATTTGTTGTAAGTTTGGCGTATTATTTGGACCCCCACTTACCCATTTTTCAAAATCATCGGGACAAATTATCTCAGTTTTGTTTATATATATATATATATATATATATATATATATATATATATATATATATATATATATTATTTTTTATATAAAATAGAATATATTATATTACATTTGCATAGTGTTGCATAGTATTGCATAGTGTGTGCATAGTATTGCATAGTGCAGTATAGTAAAATCAATTTTTTTTTTTAAAGTTCTCGCCGGTTGAGCATCCTTGATTCCTACACTGTTCACCCATGATTTTTATTTTCAAATAGTATCCTTCCATTCTCCTATAAATAGGATGCTTAGTTTAGAATTGAAAATCACACCAGAATCAGATAATTCTTCTTCTATAATTTTGAGCGTGTTTCTTTAGAGTTTAAGGAAGCTTTGAGTGTAAAAAATAGTGCAAGTTTTTTTTCAAGAATATTCTCGCCCTACCAGTCAGAAGTACTCTCTTGTTAAGGTAAGAGATATTATTTTTGTTCAATATTCGTAAGAAATAATATTTTCTTCTATACTCTATAGTATGTAAGTAATATTATTTCATTTCAGATTCTGAATTCTACACTCATTGTGTTAAAGTATTACTTCTATACTCTGTAAAATTAGTAGAATATCCTTGAAATTTGTGCTTCATCGAGTATCTTTTCACGAAAATATTATTATGAACATTCTTGATAATTTTTAATCTTTTCATGCTAGGGTACTATTCACAGAATACTATTCACGAAGTACTATTCATGGGATACTATTCACTCGAGTACTATTCACCCGGGGTACTATTCATAATAAAATTGATTTCTTTTCTGTCTAAATTATTTTTGATACGATATTATTCTTGAATTTTACTCCACAAAACAGTATCATGTTGACAATTTGGACATTATTAAATTCTGGATAAATTGAATTATAAATCTTTAAAGTTTATCATTGTTTTCATTTAATTAAATTTTTATATCATTGTCATCATCTTCATGCTTATATTGTGATAAAAGTCATCTTTGGCCCGTAGTGCATAGATGGACTGTTGATTGGTATGATTATGACCAGGAATTTTTTGGTATAATCATGACCTGTAATGTTACAAATGATGTGGTAAAAGTCCTCATTGGCCCGTAGTGCATTGATGGACAGTTGTTGGCATGATCATGACCATTGGTGATAACACGAATATCCTTGGCCCGTAGTGCATAAATAATTCGTGGATGTGATACTAATGAATATCATTGGCCGTAGTGCATGGATAATTCAGTGATGTGGATTATTTATTACGCTGAGTCTCAGCAATAAAATTAATGATAAACTATTAAATCATAGAAGATAGTAGATATCATGTTCTACTTGACTCTTCTAATGGAATGCTTATTCCGCTCAGTTAAACTTGTTGTTATTGTATTCTTTCAGTTTAACACTGTTGAAGGCTAATAATAATTTATTCTGCATTATCTTGATCATAATATTTCTTACTGGGCTAGTTGAGCTCACCCTTTTGCTTTCATTGTTCTCTTCAGGAAATGAGAACGTAGCCGGGACTAGTCGAGAAATGGAGTGACGGTCCGAGATGGTGACTGTAGTTGTCCTCATTATTTTATAAAATTGTGTGATAATAATTGTCATGAGGACTCCATTTGAGTTTGGATATTGTCTAGAAGACAATATTCGTGTTAAAACTCTCAGCTCATGTTGTATAATTAAGTTTATATTTGTATTCTGTATCATGTATTTGGCGACTCAGAATGGGTTATGTATACCTATTTTGGGGGCGTCACAGTTGGTATCAAAGCTTAGGGATATGATCCCTGGCTGAGATTTTAGGCTAGAACTAGGAGGGGAGAAACGGGTAAATCCTTCGCTAGTATGACCTACCTAAGCTTAATTGTTAGTTAATTGGTCGGTCAGAATATAGGAATAATATGTGGCATGTCAATTAACCCTTATTTTGTGGCAGTGTTTGAAAATGACATCTAAAAATGTTGAGATAAGCAATGGAGCACATGAGACCGTTGAGTCACCAACGATCAATACCCAGGATAATGTGCATCAAGAAGGAAATAATCCTCGTGTAAACAACAACACCAACCAAATAACGAACGATGGTATGTTTAGGAACTTTTTAGAATTCATGCAACACCAAACGAGAGAAAGGCATGAATTAAGCAAATTACCAAGATATTTGATATCTTGGGATGCTCAGAAGAGCAAAAGGTTCCCTTTGCCACCTTTATGTTGCGTGAAAAGACAGATTACTGTTGGAAATCTGTAAAACGTACTCAACCTGCCGCACTAAAGATGTCTTGGGAGAAGTTTTAAGAATTGTTCAACGATAAGTACTTTCCCAAAAGTATTCATCACATGAAGGAGGTGGAATTCATCAAGTTATCTCGGTTTGCATCCCATTTGGTAGATAATGAGGAGCGTATGACACGAATGTTTCTGCGAGGTTTAAAACCCAAAATACGTCAATACCTCATTTCTCACAAACTTTGATTATATTCAGATGTTGTGAAAAGGGCTCAGTTATTGAAGCGCGATAATGAGTAAACCCAACCAAAAGACAACGACCAACAACACGAATATTCCCCGACACAACGAATATTTTATATCAACTTGCGGAATAAGTAATCATGGCTAAGATAATAGGAAAGGTGAACTAAGTGAAAACAACTTCAAGAAGAGAAGGTTCAATAATGATGGAAAGACGTCAGCACCAACACCCGTTTCAAAGGAAGGAGAACGACCACCGGTCGTATGCTACAAATGTGAAAAGGAGGGACACATCCGTCCAAACTGTACGCAACAACCCAAAGCGTGTTTTAATTGCGGAAGAGAAGGTCACCTAACTCAATTTTGTCATGTTGAGAAGTCAAGTCCAGCTGGGATGGCGACACCAAAGGTTGTCCCAGACAAGTCAAAATCGTTAGTTTAAGGGAGAGCGTTTTCGTGACGAGGAACCCGAACGAAGTTATCACGGGTAAGCTGTGACGCCCCCAAAATAGGTATACATCACCCATCTTGAGTCACCAAATACATGGTATAGAATTCAAATACAAACTTAATTACATAACAGTCGTGTAAACTACGACTAAACATATACTGTGAGTTTTAATACAAATATTGTCATCTAGACAATATCCACACTCAATAGAGTCCTCATTACATTTATTGTCACACTATTTAACAGAATAGTGAGGACTACTAATACTATCATCTGGACCATCACTCCGTTCCCCGACTCGTCCCAGCTATATTCTCATTTCCTGAAGAGAACAGTGAAAGAAAGGGTGAGCTCAACTAGCCCAGTAAAAAAATATTATGACTAAGATAATGCAGAATAAATTATCATTAACCTTCAACCTTGTTAAACTAATAAAATATAACAAACATCAAGTTTAACTGCAGCAGAACAAGCAATCCATTAAAAGAGTCAAGTAGAAAATAAAATCTACTATCTTTTATGATTTAAAAGGTTTTTCATCACTGATATCGCTGAGACTCAGCTTAATAAATAATCCACATCATCCCTGCACTTCGGCCAAGGATATTCATTAGTATCACAACCACAAATAATCCATGCACTACGGGCCAAGGATATTCGTGTATTCATCAATGGTCATGATCATGCCAACAACTGTCCATCAATGCACTACGGGCCAATGAGGACTTTTACCACATCATTTATAACATTACGGTCATGATTACACCGAATAATTCCTGGTTATAATCATACCAAGTCCATCTATGCACAACATGCCACAGATGACTTTCAACAAAATATAAACATGAGGATGATGACAATGATATAAGAATTCAATAAAACAAGTTCAAAAATTAATTAATCCAAAAACCAATAATGTCCAAATTATCAACATGATACTGCTTTGTGCATTAAAATTCAAGAATGCTCAGAAGAATATTTCCATGAAAATATACTGGATGAAGCACAAATATCAAGGATATTCCACTAATTTCATGGAGTATAGAAGTCAAAACTTTAACCAACTGAGTATAATAAGGAATGGAATAACAAAAGAAATCACCATGCATGCGGTACTTCGCATAGACAGGTTATTCCAATAGAATAATAATAACGGAACCAGGTCAGGCGAAATTAGCACCGACAGGATGTTCCAACAGATTAATAAAGAATGGAATAACAACAGAAATCACCGTGCATGCGGTACTTCGCATAGACAGGTTATTCCAACAGAATACTAAATAATGGAACCAAGTCAGGCGTAATACGCACCGACAGGATGTTCCAACAGAATAATAAAGACGGAACCAGGTCCGGCGTAAAACGCACAGACAGGATATTCCAACAGAATAATAAAGAATGGAATAACAGAAGAATTTTACCAAGTATAGGGTAGTCCGCGTATACTGGTTATTCTAGTAGAATAATAAAGAATGGAATAACAGAAGTTCTCTTCATGAATACAAAAGAAATAATACCCCTTACGGGTACAACAAATAATATCCCTTACCGTAAAAGAAACTGGATATAAGAGTAGGGAAGTAGCAGAATACTTTTCTATAGTTTCTCTATAATTTCTCTCTCTAGAGTTTCAGTGAATTCGTAAGAAATAATGAAGGAATGAGCTTATATTTATAGGAGAATGGAAAGATGCTATTTGAAAAATAAATCATGGACGCAACAGAACGTCAGACGAATAATTTGTAAATTCACGGGCTTCAGACGTATCAGTACACTAATTAACACTTTGAACCAATAAGGGAGTACCCTTTAAAATAATACCCACGTTGCTAAAACAAAAGCATTCAACAAATGTTATACCAACCAATCAGAAGCTACCTCCATCTTAAAGGAATGCAAATTTCAAAGTGATAACCAATGAGGGAACACCCTCATTTATAAAGTATTGAATATTAAGCATACTTGGAATATTTGGTTAACATTTTTTCATAATTTGCCCCATTTCACATGCCATCACACTATATAATACTAATACTTTACTCCGCCACTTCCACTTTTCCACCAAAAATTCAACTCACATAATCCACCCATAATATTCCATTCACCTCATTCCTACGGCACATCAACACACACCCACAACTATAACATTATCTCAAATCCACACTATAATATTCAAAAAACTATTTCGAGAAAATTTAATATTTATTCATAAAATTTGGGATCTCACAATCTCCCCTCCTTATGGAATTTCGCCCTCAAAATTTACGTACGTACCTGGTATGCCGAACAGGTGAGGATACCTTGACTTTACTTCAAATTCTAACTCTTGAGGTATAACCTTTGAACATCGAATATGGTCCTTCTTATCCAATATTTTAACACGTATCTCCCCATATGTTAAATCTTCTACTATCTCGTTCGGTTCTAATTTAATAATGTGGTTCGGGTCATCCACATATTTACGTAACGTCGATACGTAAAAAAAACGTTATGAACACGCGACATACTTGACGGTAAAACGAGTCTATAGGCCACAGTTCCTACTCGATCAAGGATTTCAAATGGGCCAATTAAATCGAGGGTTGAGATTTCCTCTCTTCATCGATTCTTGGTTCTAACATAACGCCCTCTTGAACCTTCTTCTTCGCATTCATCTGCTCCAAGTATGTAGCTTGAGCAGTTTTAACTTTATCGATTAAAGTCGATTCTAATCGTATATTCGTTATCTTCACGTGGGTCCCTAGAGTTTTTAACTATATCTTCATCATTTGTAAGTTATACGAAATGGGTCTTTGTGTTAACAACATCGCACTCGCATACGATCTTCTACTAAATGCATCAGCTACCACGTTCGTTTTTTCATAATAATATTAAATGGTACGATCGTAATCTTTAACAGCTCGAGCCAACGTCTTTGGCCCATGATACGTTCGTTTTAAGTAAAGAAATATTTGAGGGTTTAAGAAATGGGTTTTGTACTGGGGTCAATACAAAATTTGATATCACGCTCTAGGGGAAGGCTAGGAAGTTTTCAGGAATACACCAGGAAATTTATTAACGATAGAAATATCATTCAAAACTGTGACTCTTATCCAAGACTTGGATAACACGTCACATTGATACCTATCAACTTGTTATCGTCATTCACAACGTTGCCTACAGAAAGTCTTGCTTCGGTGCATTCCACACAAGAAAGTCAATAACGAAAGGATCGGGGCTCTTTATTTATGGCTTGATATGATAATGATTGACTTTAGTGGTTTGGTTACTTTGAATTCGTATAACAGGTTGGTTAGGAGTATGAAAGCTAACAACCTTATGAAAAGCACGATGAGTAGTTAACCAATAATTTCAAAAAATCACATCAAAGGCAAGTATTTTCAAAGAGATAAGATCGACAGGTAACGTGAAAGTGTTGATTTGAACAAGATTTATAAATAGTGGTGGTAACGAAGGTTTCTCCCAACTGAGTTTAAACAGATATATCAAAGTCTAACTTCTTCGGAGTTAACTTCAAACATTGAACATAACTAGGTAAAATACAAGAGTGAGTAGAACCAGTATCTAACACGGTATAGACTTCGCTAGAATTTATGATAAGCTTACTCGTGATAACTTCATTTGGGTTCCTCACTTGTTGGAAAGTCATGACAACCGCTCTCCTTTGAACTACCCAGCTTTGACTTGTCTCGGGTAGCATGTGGTGTCATCACTATCGTTGGAATTGACTTTTCTATAGGGCATATTCCACCCTCAACTACTTCATCGTACTCCTAATTCATGATCTGAATCATCAATATTCGATCCATATCGAATTGAGATTGACCGCTCTGTACAGGGTAATTCAAAACTCGATGTTGGGTTCTCCCAATTGCTGTCCAAAAAGAGAAATACACATCATCCATTTTAGCCTTTTTGGATCGTACGTCTCTTTCTACAATATCAACACGTCGTGCGGCTTTTACCCATACATCCTTCATTCTCACACGTTTAGTTGTTTCTTCTTTCAGCTCAGATTCCAGCTTTATCATCTTATATTCTGCCAAAGAGTGCTTTTGTTCAAGCATCACATATCGGTTAACACAAGCTTGAATCATCGCATCCTTTTTCTCCACGATCGCCTGCCGTTCTTCAGCCTGCTCCTCTAACTCATGAACACAATTTTGTAATTCTAAGTTTTGATCATAAACTTCTTCTAACCAATTCTCCTCAGGTTCTTCTTCTTCCTCTCCTTCCTCACTTTCAGCTGCTGCCTCTACAACTAGCTCGGGTGCAACTATTAGTTCTTCACTTACCACGTAGATATCTCTAATTTCTTCTTCGCCTGAAATTACATTATCCTGGTTGGTGATTAGAGGTGTCTCCACGGTCTCATTCACTCCATTGTTGACATTTTCAGCTACCATTTTCAAATACTGCCACAAAACAAGGGTTAATTAACATGTTACATATTATCAATATACTCTGACCAACCAATTAAATATCAAATAAAATTAGGTAGGTCATACTAGCGAAGAAATTCCTCGTCTTTCCCCTCCTAGGTTCTATTCTCACATCTTAGCTAGGGATCATATCCCTAAGCTTTGATACCAACCGTGACGCCCCCAAAATAGGTATACATCACCCATCTTGAGTCGCCAAATATATGGTACAGAATTCAAATACAAACTTAATTATACAACAGTCGTGTAAAATACGACTAAACATATGCTGTGAGTTTTAATACAAATATTGTCATCTAGACAATATCCACACTCAATAGAGTCCTCATTACATTTATTGTCACACTATTTAACAGAATAGTGAAGACTATTAATACTATCATCTGGACCATCACTCCATTCCCTGACTCGTCCCAGCTATATTCTCATTTCCTGAAGAGAATAGTGAAAGAAAGGGTGAGCTCAACTAGCTCAGTAAAGAAATATTATGACTAAGATAATGCAGAATAAATTATCATTAGCCTTCAACCGTGTTAAACTAATAAAATATAACAAACATCAAGTTTAACTGCAGCGGAACAAGCAATCCATTAAAAGAGTCAAGTAGAAAATAAAATCTACTATCTTTTATGATTTAAAAGGTTTTTCATCACTGATATCGCTGAGACTCAGCTTAATAAATAATTCACATCATCCCTGCACTACGGCCAAGGATATTCATTAGTATCACAACCACAAATAATCCATGCACTACGGACCAAGGATATTCGTGTATTCATCAATGGTCATGATCATGCCAACAACTGTCCATCAATGCACTACGGGCCAATGAGGACTTTTACCACATCATTTGTAGCATTACGGTCATGATTACATCGAATAATCCCTGGTTATAATCATACCAAGTCCATCTATGCACAACATGCCACAGATGACTTTCAACAAAATATAAACATGAGGATGATGACAATGATATAAGAATTCAATAAAACAACTTCAAGAATTAATTAATCCAGGAACCAATAACGTCCAAATTGTCAACATGATACTGCTTTGTACAGTAAAATTCAAGAATGCTCAGAATAATATTTCCATGAAAATATACTAGATGAAGCGCAAATATCAAGGATATTCCACTAATTTCATGGAGTATAGAAGTCAAAACTTTAACCAACTGAGTATAATAAGGAATGATATAACAAAAGAAATCACCATACATGTGGTACTTCGTATAGACAGGTTATTCCAACAGAATAATAATAACGGAACTAGGTCAGGCAAAATTCGCACCGACAGGATGTTCCAACAGAATAATAAAGAATAGAATAACAACAGAAATTATCGTGCATGCGGTACTTCGCATAGACAGGTTATTCCAATAGAATACTAAATAAAGGAACCAAGTCAGGCGTAATACGCACCGACAGGATGTTCCAACAGAATAATAAAGACGGAACCAGGTCCGGCGTAAAACTCACAGACAGGATATTCCAACAGAATAATAAAGAATGGAATAACAGAAGAATTTCACCAAGTATAGGGTAGTCCGCGTATACTGGTTATTCTAGTAGAATAATAAAGAATGGAATAACAGAAGTTCTCTTCATGAATACAAAAGAAATAATACCCCTTACGGGTACAACAAATAATATCCCTTGCCGTAAAAGAAACTGAATATAAAAGTAGGGAAGTAGCAGAATACTTTTCTATAGTTTCTCTATAATTTCTCTCTCTAGAGTTTCAGTGAATTCGTAAGAAATAATGAAGGAATGAGCTTATATTTAGAGGAGAATGGAAAGATACTATTTAAAAAATAAATAATGGACGCAACAGAACGTCAGACAAATAATTTGTAAATTCACGGGCTTCAGACGTATCAGTACACTAATTAACACTTTGAACCAATGAGGGAGTACCCTTTAAAATAATACCCACGTTGCTAAAACAAAAGTTGTCAACAAATGTTATACCAACCAATCAGAAGCTACCTCCATCTTAAGGGAATGCAAATTTCAAAGTGTTAACCAATGAGGGAACACCCTCATTTATAAAGTATTGAATATTAAGCATACTTGGAATATTTGGCCAACATTTTTTCATAATTTGCCCCATTTCACATGCCATCACACTATATAATACTAATACTTTACTCCACCACTTCCACTTTTCCACCAAAAATTCCACTCACATAATCCACCCGTAATATTCCATTCACCTCATTCCTACGGCACATCAACACACACCCACAACTATAACATTATCTCAAATCCACACTATAATATTCAAAAAATTATTTTGAGAAAATTTAATATTTATTCATAAAATTTGGGGTCTCACATAAGCTAATCATAAACTTTTGCAAAGTTTATACCTTATTCTGTGACGCCCCCAAAAATTGGTATACATCACCCATCTTGAGTCGTCAGATACATAGTACAGAATACAAATACAACTTAATAATACAACTGTCGTGTACAATACGACAAAACATAAACTGTGAGTTTGAATACAAATATTATCTTCTAGAGAGTATTCATACTCAAAAGGAGTCCTCATTACATTTATTAACACACCATTACATAGAATAGTGAGGACTACTAACTAATACTATCATTCGGACCATCACTCCGTACCCCGACTTGTCCCAGCTACGTTCTCATTTCCTGAAGAGAACAGTGAAAGAAAGGGTGAGCTCAACTAGCCCAGTAAGAAATATTATGACTAAGATAATGCAGAATAAATTATCGTTAGCCTTCAACAATGTTAAACTGATAAAATATAATAGACATCAAGTTTAACTGTAGCGGAACAAGCAATCCATTAAAAGAGTCAAGTAGAAAATAAACTCTACTATCTTTTATGATTTAAAAGATTTTCCAACACTATGATCGCTGAGACTCAGCTTAATAAAATAATCCACATCATCGAATCACCCCTGCACTACGGCCAAGGATATTCGTATATTCATTAATGGTCATGATCATGCCAACAACTGTCCATCAATGCACTACGGGCCAATGAGGACTTTTACCACATCATTTGTAACATTACGGTCATGATTATACCGAATAATCCCTGGTCATAATCATACCAAGTCCATCTATGCACTACAGGCCACAGATGACTTTCAACATTTTATAAACATGAGGATGATGACAATGATATAAGAATTCAATAAAACAAGTTCAAGAATTAATTTATCCAGGAATTAACAACGTCCAAATTGTCAACATGATACTGCATTGTGGAGTAAAATTCAAGAACGCTTAGAAGAATATTTTCTTGAAAAGATACTGGATGAAACGCAACTATCAAGGATATTCTACAAATTTCATGGAGTATAGAAGTCAAAACTTAACCAACTGAGTATAATAAAGAATGGAATAACAAAAGAAATCACCATGCATGCGATAGACCACACAGACAGGTTATTCCAACAGAATAATAAATAATGGAACCAGGTCCGGCATAAACGCACAGACAGGATATTCCGAAAGAATAATAAATAATGGAACCAGGTCCGGTGTAAAACACACAGACAGGATATTCCAACAGAATAATAATAAAAACGGAACCAGGTCCGGTGTAAAACACACAGACAGGATGTTCCAACAGAATAATAAACGGAACCAGGTCCAGTGTAAAACACACAGACAGGATGTTCCAACAGAATAATAGAAGAATGTCACCAAGTATAGGGTAGACCGCGTATACTGGTTATTCCAACAGAATAATAACGAATGGAATAACAGAAGTTCTCTTCATGAATATAAAAGAAATAATATTCCCTACCTTAAAAGAACTGGATATTGGAAAAGTGTTGTAGCAGAATACTTTTATTCTCTCTCTCTTATTCTCTCTATACTTTCTCTCTCTATAGCTTGAATGAATTCGTGAAAAATAATGAAGTCCTAGGCCTCTATTTATAGAAAAACTGAGGGTGGCTCTTGGTCTTAACGAAGGGTCAAATGACTCTTGGTCTTAACGAAGGGTCAAATGACTCTTGGTAATATTGAAGGGACAACTACTATTGACGAAAGTAATTACTATTGACCAAGGTAAATACTATTGACGAAGGTAATTACTATTGACCAAGGTAAATACTATTGACGAAGGTAATTACTATTGACCAAGGTAAATACTATTGACGAAGGTAATTACTATTGACCAAGGTAAATACTATTGACGACGGTAATTACTATTGACGACGGTAATTACTATTGACGAAGAGACTCTTAGATGATGACATATGGCCCCCCATAAAATAACCAAACTTACCACAACGTCTCAATAATATAACAGATGATACTATGACAATAATTTAAGAGATATGATGCAGCAATTACTGTAGCAATAATTGAGTATAGCTGAGTGACTTCTCACGTAAGCATCAATAATCAATACCGTGTGCTACTATGCAACCACGCGTATTACTGTACTTTTACTACCGAGTAGTTCAACAGTTTTAACGATTTTAACGTAACACCTCAGCTGTTATTTTTATAGAAAGATAATTTTGTCGTTTTCTCAATCCGACAATAATTCCGTTGTGGGGTCCACCAATGATTGTGCCGTCGTACGAATATTCCCCGACAAAAAGAATATTCTCCGACCAAACGAATATTTTATAACAACTTGCTTACTTTGCAAAATTTATAAATATTACCCACAACTATAACATTATATCAAATTAACTTCATAATATTCAAAAATGATATTTATAGAAAATTCATCTTTATTTATAAAAATTGGGGTCTTACAACCTCCCCTTCTTATGAAATTTCGCCCTCGAAATTAGGGTACGTACCTGGTATGTCGAAGAGGTAAGGATACCTTGATTTCATTTCTGATTCTAACTCCCAAGTCATTTCCTCAACATCGTGGTTTCTCCACAAAACTTTAACTTGAGGTATAACCTTGGAGCGTAGAATATGTTCCTTCTTATCCAAGATTTGAACAGGAACTTCTTCATACGTCAAATCCTCCGCTATTTCGTCCGGTTCTAACTCAATAATGTGGTTCGGGTCTTCCACATATTTGCGTAACATGGATATGTGGAAAACGTTATGAACACGAGACATACTTGGCGGTAAAGCGAGTCTATAAGCCACAGTTCCTACTCGATCGAGGATTAAAAATGGACCGATGAATCGAGGATTTAGCTTTCCTCTCTTTCCAAATCTCGTAACTCCTTTCCATGGAGCAACACGTAAGAACACATGATCTCCTACATCAAATTCCACGTCCTTTCGATGAAGATCAGCATAACTCTTTTGTCGATCTTGTGAGGTTTTTATACGTTGTCGGATCGTTTGAATCTTTTCTGTAGTCATACGTACCAACTCCGGTCCCAACAACGTTGCTTCGCCCACCTCATCCCAGCATACTGGAGAACGACATTTTCTTCCATACAATGCTTCGAATGGAGCCATGCCAATACTTGCTTGATAACTGTTGTTGTAGGAAAACTCCACCAATGGTAAGAACTTGTCCCAACTTCCCTTGAAGTCAAAGACACAGAGTCTTAATAGATCTTCAAGAGTTTGAATAGTCCTCTCTGATTGTCCGTCCGTCTGAGGATGATATGCTGAACTAAATCGTAACTCCGTGCCCATAGCTTTTTGTAAACTAACCCAAAATCGTGAAGTGAATCTTGGGTCTCGGTCAGAAACTATGGATACTGGCATACCATGCAGTCTTACAATCTCGTTTATGTACATACGAGCAAGACGTTCAAGTGTATAAGTTTCTCGTATCGGTAAGAAATGAGCAGACTTGGTCAATCTATCAACAATGACCCAAATCGCATCAATACCTTGAGAAACCCTAGGAAGACCGGTAACGAAATCCATGGTAATGTGCTCCCACTTCCATTCTGGAATTTCAAGTGGTTGCAATGGACCTTTTGGTACTTGATGCTCCGCTTTGACTCGTTGACAAGTTAGACACCTTGAGATAAACAACGCTATCTCTCTCTTCATATTGCTCCACCAAAATGTATGACGAAGATCATGATACATTTTGGTACTTCCAGGATGGATTGCAAACGGTGTGTTGTGCGCCTCCATCATGATTTCATACTTTAAATCAGGGTTGTTAGGAACACAAAGTCTGGAGTTGACTCGAAGTATTCCTTCTTCATCGATTCTTGCTTCCGGCATAGAACCTTCTTGCACTTTCTTCCTCATACGCATCAGCTCCAGGTCTGTAGCTTGAGCAGCTTTAACTTTATCGATTAAAGTCGGTTCTACTCGTATATTCGCCATCATCACATGGGTCCCTGGAGTCTTTAACTCTATCTCCATCCTTTGCAAGTCACACAAAATGGGCCTTTGCGTTGTTAATATTGCACTTGTACCCGCATATGATCTTCTACTCAATGCGTCAGCTACCACGTTCGCTTTTCCAGGATGGTATTGAATGGTATGATCATAATCTTTCAACAGTTCAAGCCAACGTCGTTGTCGCATGTTGAGTTCCTTTTGAGTGAAGAAATATTTGAGGCTTTTATGATCCGTAAAGATCTCCACTTTCTCCCCATACAAGTAATGCCTCCAAATTTTAAGTGCAAAGACAACAGCTGCCAACTCTAGATCATGAGTAGGATAATTCCTCTCATATTCCTTGAGTTGTCTTGATGCATAGGCTATGACTTTTCCATGTTGCATGAGAACGCATCCCAACCCTTTGCTCGAAGCATCACTGTAGATGACAAATCCCTCCGAGCCAGATGGTATTGTTAGAACAGGTGCTGAAATGAGTCTCCTCTTGAGTTCTTGAAAAACTCTGCTCACATTCTTCGCTCCAAACCGAACTTTGTATCTTTTCGAGTCAGCTGAGTTAATGGAGTAGCGATTCGAGAAAATCCTTCCACGAATCTCCGATAATAACCAGCTAAACCAAGAAAGCTACGTACTTCGGTCACTGATTTAGGTTGCTCCCAGCTTTGAATAGCTTCAATCTTTGCCGGGTCAACCGATATTCCACGACTTGATACTACGTGCCCAAGGAATGCTACCTCTTCCAGCCAGAACTCGCATTTCTTCAACTTGGCATAAAGTTTGTATTCACGAAGCTTTTGGAGTACCAGCCTCAAGTGTTGCTCATGATCTTCACGGCTTTTGGAATAAATAAGGATGTCATCAATAAAGACGACCACAAAATGATCCAAATATTCCTTGAATACCCGGTTCATCATATCCATGAAGGCAGCAGGAGCATTAGTCAATCCAAAGGACATGACTAGGAATTCATAATGCCCGTACCGAGTTCTAAAAGCCGTCTTTGGAATATCCTCAGTTTCTAACCTTCAGCTGATGATATCCAGAACGAAGATCGATCTTTGAAAAGAATTGTGCTCCTTGCAACTGGTCAAACAGGTCATCAATACGTGGCAATGGGTACCTATTTTTGATGGTGACATGATTCAACTCCCGATAATCAATACAAAGTCGCATACTCTCCATCTTTCTTCTTCACGAATAGAACAGGAGCTCCCCAAGGAGAAGTACTAGGACGAATAAAGCCAATGTCTAACAATTCCTGCAGTTGGATCTTTAACTCCTGAAGTTCAATAGGAGCCATTCGATATGGGGCTTTGGAAATGGGTTTTGTACCGGGTTCAAGATCGATACAAAATTTCATTTCGCGCTCTGGGGGTAGGCCAGGAAGTTCTTCGGAAATACGTAGGAAATTTATTAACAACAGAAATTTCATTCAAAGCTGACGTATTTTTGTTTAGATCTGTGACATGAGCTAAGAAAGCTTGACATCCGTTTTTCAATAAACGAATAGTTTTATGGCTTGAGATGACAGCGATTGATTTTAATGGTTTGGTTGCTTGAATTCGCATAATAGGTCGATTAGGAATATGAAAACTAACAACCTTACGAAAACAATCAATTTTTACATAATGAGTAGTTAACCAATCAATCCCTAGAATCACGTCAAATGCAAGTATTTTTAATGAAATCAGATCGATAGGTAAAGTGTGGGTACCAACTTGAACCAAACAAGACTTATAAACAGTGGAGGTAATGAAGGTTTCTCCCAACGGTGTTTCCACAGATAAGTCAAAGTCTAATTTCTCCGGAATCAAATTTAATCGATGAGCGCAAGTAGGAGAAATAAAAGAATGGGTTGAACCGGTATCAAATAAAGTATAAACTTCTTTAGAGTTTATAATAAGCTTACCCGTGATGACCTCATTCGGGTTCCTTGCTCTCTGGGAGTTCACAACAAACGCTCTCCCTTGCATAACCGGTTTTGACTTTTCTGGGACGGCTTTTGGTGCCTCCATCCTAGCTGAATTTGTCTTCGGTAAACGACAAAATCGGGCTAAATGACCTTCTCTTCCACAATTATAACATGCTTTGGACGGCATCGCGCAGTTTGGACTGATGTGCCCCTCCCCTCCGCATTTGAAACATATGATAGGTGGTCGTTCTCCTTCCTTAACGACAGGTGTTGGTGCTGACGTCTTTCCATCATTGTTGAATCTCCTCTTCTTGAAATGTCCATTCTTATTGTTTTGGCCCTGATTACCACCGAAGTGGTTACCATTTCTGGCCTGTTGATTCCCTCCACGCTTGTTGTCACCGCTTCGATGACTGCTCTCACTGGTATTATCATTTTGCCGGCTGCTCTCTTTTGGTTGCGTTATCTCGTTATCGCGCTCCACCAACTGAGCCCTATTTACAACATCTGAATACAAACACAGTTTATGAGAAACAAGATGTTGACGTATCTCCGGCTTCAAACCTCTTAAAAACATCCGCGTCATTCTTTCTTCATTATCCACCAGGTGGGACGCAAACCGGGATAACTCCGCAAATTTTGCCTCGTACTGCGACACGGTCATATTATTCTGCTCCAATTTGATGAACTCCACCTCCTTCATGTGACGAATACTCTCGGGAAAGTATTTGTCGTTAAACAGATCTTGGAACTTCTCCCAAGACATCTTCAGTGCGGCAGGTTGAGTACGCTTTATCGATTCCCACCAGTAATCTGCCTCTCCTCGCAACATAAAGGCGGCAAAGGGAACCTTTTGCTCCTCGGAGCAACCCAAGACATCAAATATCTTGGTGATCTGCTTTATCCATGTTTCAGCTACAAGTGGTTTGGGTTCTCCCTTAAACTCCGGTGGTCCCAGCTCCTTAAACTGTTTAGCGGTGACCGCCTGAGAGTTTCCAGTATTTCCACCTACGTTGTGGACAGGAGCCGCTTTCACCTGTTGTTGCATGAATTGCATAAAGCCTCTGAATATTTGATCATTCATCATTTGGTCAGTGTTGTTGTTTGCATGAGGATTGACACCTTCCTGATACACATTATCCTGATTATTGATATGTGGTGAATCAACAGTCGTCTGTGCTCCATTGCTATTCTCAACATTCTCGGATGCCATTTTCAGATACTGCCACAAAATAAAAATTAATTGATATGTCATATATTATCCTTATATTATGACCGGCCAATTAAATACCATGCAAATAAACTTAGGTATGTCATACTAGCGAAGGAATTCCCCGTCTCTCCCCTCCTAGTTATATTCTCACATCTTAGCCAGGGATCATATCCCTAAGCTCTGATACCAACTGTGACGCCCCCAAAATTAGGTATACATCACCCATCTTGGGTCGTCAGATACATAGTACAGAATACAAATACAACTGATTAATACATCTGTCGTGTACAATATGACAAAACATAAACTGTGAGTTTGAATACAAATATTATCTTCTAGAGAGTATTCATACTCAAAAGGAGTCCTCATTACATTTATTAACACACCATTACATAGAATAGTGAGGACTACTAACTAATACTATCATTCGGACCATCACTCCGTACCCCGACTTGTCCCAGCTACGTTCTCATTTCCTGAAGAGAACAGTGAAAGAAAGGGTGAGCTCAACTAGCCCAGTAAGAAATATTATGACTAAGATAATGCAGAATAAATTATCATTAGCCTTCAACAATGTTAAACTGATAAAATATAATAGACATCAAGTTTAACTGTAGCGGAACAAGCAATCCATTAAAAGAGTCAAGTAGAAAATAAACTCTACTATCTTTTATGATTTAAAAAGTTTTTCAACACTGTGATCGCTGAGACTCAGCTTAATAAAATAATCCACATCATCGAATCACCCCTGCACTACGGCCAAGGATATTCGTGTATTCATTAATGGTCATGATCATGCCAACAACTGTCCATCAATGCACTACGGGCCAATGAGGACTTTTACCACATCATTTGTAACATTACGGTCATGATTATACCGAATAATCCCTGGTCATAATCATACCAAGTCCATCTATGCACTACAGGCCACAGATGACTTTCAACATTTTATAAACATGAGGATGATGACAATGATATAAGAATTCAATAAAACAAGTTCAAGAATTAATTTATCCAGGAATTAACAACGTCCAAATTGTCAACATGATACTGCATTGTGGAGTAAAATTCAAGAATGCTTAGAAGAATATTTTCTTGAAAAGATACTGGATGAAACGCAACTATCAAGGATATTCCACAAATTTCATGGAGTATAGAAGTCAAAACTTAACCAACTGAGTACAATAAAGAATGGAATAACAAAAGAAATCACCATGCATGCGATAGACCGCACAGACAGGTTATTCCAATAGAATAATAAATAATGGAACCAGGTCCGGCGTAAACGCACAGACAGGATATTCCGACAGAATAATAAATAATGGAACCAGGTCCGGTGTAAAACACACAGACAGGATATTCCAACAGAATAATAATAAAACGGAACCAGGTCCGGTGTAAAACACACAGACAGGATGTTCCAACAGAATAATAAACGGAACCAGGTCCGGTGTAAAACACACAGACAGGATGTTCCAACAGAATAATAGAAGAATGTCACCAAGTATAGGGTAGACCGCGTATACTGGTTATTCCAACAGAATAATAACAAATGGAATAACAGAAGTTCTCTTCATGAATATAAAAAAAATAATATTCCCTACCTTAAAAGAACTGGATATTGGAAAAGTGATGTAGCAGAATACTTTTATTCTCTCTCTCTCTTATTCTCTCTATACTTTCTCTCTCTATAGCTTGAATGAATTCGTGAAAAATAATGAAGCCCTAGGCCTCTATTTATAGAAAAACTGAGGGTGGCTCTTGGTCTTAACGAAGGGTCAAATGACTCTTGGTCTTAACGAAGGGTCAAATGACTCTTGGTAATATTGAAGGGACAACTACTATTGACGAAAGTAATTACTATTGACCAAGGTAAATACTATTGACGAAGGTAATTACTATTGACCAAGGTAAATACTATTGACCAAGGTAAATACTATTGACGAAGGTAATTACTATTGACCAAGGTAAATACTATTGACGACGGTAATTACTATTGACGACGGTAATTACTATTGACGAAGAGACTCTTAGATGATGACATATGGCCCCCCATAAAATAACCAAACTTACCACAACGTCTCAATTATTGATTTAATAATATAACATATTATACAGATGATACTATGACAATAATTTAAGAGATATGATGCAGCAATTACTGTAGCAATAATTGAGTATAGCTGAGTGACTTCTCACGTAAGCATCAATAATCAATACCGTGTGCTACTATGCAACCACGCGTATTACTGTACTTTTACTACCGAGTAGTTCAACATTTTTAACGATTTTAACGGTAACACCTCAGCCGTTATTTTTATAGAAAGATAATTCTGTCGTTTTCTCAATCCGACAATAATTCCGTTGTGGGGTCCACCAATGATTGTGCCGTCGTACGAATATTCCCCGACAAAAAAAATATTCTCCGACCAAACGAATATTTTATAACAACTTGCTTACTTTGCAAAATTTATAAATATTACCCACAACTATAACATTATATCAAATTAACTTCATAATATTCAAAAATGATATTTATAGAAAATTCATCTTTATTTATAAAAGTTGGGGTCTTACAACCTCCCCTTCTTATGAAATTTTGCCCTCGAAATTAGGGTACGTACCTGGTATGTCGAAGAGGTAAGGATACCTTGATTTCATTTCTGATTCTAACTCCCAAGTCATTTCCTCAACATCGTGGTTTCTCCACAAAACTTTAACTTGAGGTATAACCTTGGAGCGTAGAATATGTTCCTTCTTATCCAAGATTTGAACAGGAACTTCTTCATACGTCAAATCCTCCGCTATTTCGTCCGGTTCTAACTCAATAATGTGGTTCGGGTCTTCCACATATTTGCGTAACATGGATATGTGGAAAACGTTATGAACACGAGACATACTTGGCGGTAAAGCGAGTCTATAAGCCACAGTTCCTACTCGATCGAGGATTAAAAATGGACCGATGAATCGAGGATTTAGCTTTCCTCTCTTTCCAAATCTCGTAACTCCTTTCCATGGAGCAACACGTAAGAACACATGATCTCCTACATCAAATTCCACGTCCTTTCGATGAAGATCAGCATAACTCTTTTGTCGATCTTGTGAGGTTTTTATACGTTGTCGGATCGTTTGAATCTTTTCTGTAGTCATACGTACCAACTCCGGTCCCAACAACGTTGCTTCGCCCACCTCATCCCAGCATACTGGAGAACGACATTTTCTTCCATACAATGCTTCGAATGGAGCCATGCCAATACTTGCTTGATAACTGTTGTTGTAGGAAAACTCCACCAATGGTAAGAACTTGTCCCAACTTCCTTTGAAGTCAAAGACACAGAGTCTTAATAGATCTTCAAGAGTTTGAATAGTCCTCTCTGATTGTCCGTCCGTCTGAGGATGATATGCTGAACTAAATCGTAACTCCGTGCCCATAGCCTTTTGTAAACTAACCCAAAATCGTGAAGTGAATCTTGGGTCTCGGTCAGAAACTATGGATACTGGCATACCATGCAGTCTTACAATCTCGTTTATGTACATACGAGCAAGACGTTCAAGTGTATAAGTTTCTCGTATCGGTAAGAAATGAGCAGACTTGGTCAATCTATCAACAATGACCCAAATCGCATCAATACCTTGAGAAACCCTAGGAAGACCGGTAACGAAATCCATGGTAATGTGCTCCCACTTCCATTCTGGAATTTCAAGTGGTTGCAATGGACCTTTTGGTACTTGATGCTCCGCTTTGACTCGTTGACAAGTTAGACACCTTGAGATAAACAACGCTATCTCTCTCTTCATATTGCTCCACCAAAATGTATGACGAAGATCATGATACATTTTGGTACTTCCAGGATGGATTGCAAACGGTGTGTTGTGCGCCTCCATCATGATTTCATACTTTAAATCAGGGTTGTTAGGAACACAAAGTCTGGAGTTGACTCGAAGTATTCCTTCTTCATCGATTCTTGCTTCCGGCATAGAACCTTCTTGCACTTTCTTCCTCATACGCATCAGCTCCAGGTCTGTAGCTTGAGCAGCTTTAACTTTATCGATTAAAGTCGGTTCTACTCGTATATTCGCCATCATCACATGGGTCCCTGGAGTCTTTAACTCTATCTCCATCCTTTGCAAGTCACACAAAATGGGCCTTTGCGTTGTTAATATTGCACTTGTACCCGCATATGATCTTCTACTCAATGCGTCAGCTACCACGTTCGCTTTTCCAGGATGGTATTGAATGGTATGATCATAATCTTTCAACAGTTCAAGCCAACGTCGTTGTCGCATGTTGAGTTCCTTTTGAGTGAAGAAATATTTGAGGCTTTTATGATCCGTAAAGATCTCCACTTTCTCCCCATACAAGTAATGCCTCCAAATTTTAAGTGCAAAGACAACAGCTGCCAACTCTAGATCATGAGTAGGATAATTCCTCTCATATTCCTTGAGTTGTCTTGATGCATAGGCTATGACTTTTCCATGTTGCATGAGAACACATCCCAACCCTTTGCTCGAAGCATCACTGTAGATGACAAATCCCTCCGAGCCAGATGGTATTGTTAGAACAGGTGCTGAAATGAGTCTCCTCTTGAGTTCTTGAAAACTCTGCTCACATTCTTCGCTCCAACCGAACTTTGTATCTTTCCGAGTCAGCTGAGTTAATGGAGTAGCGATTCGAGAAAATCCTTCCACGAATCTCCGATAATAACCAGCTAGACCAAGAAAGCTACGTACTTCGGTCACTGATTTAGGTTGCTCCAGCTTTGAATAGCTTCAATCTTTGCCGGGTCAACCGATATTCCACGACTTGATACTACGTGCCCAAGGAATGCTACCTCTTCCAGCCAGAACTCGCATTTCTTCAACTTGGCATAAAGTTTGTATTCACGAAGCTTTTGGAGTACCAGCCTCAAGTGTTGCTCATGATCTTCACGGCTTTTGGAATAAATAAGGATGTCATCAATAAAGACGACCACAAAGTGATCCAAATATTCCTTAAATACCCGGTTCATCATATCCATGAAGGCAGCAGGAGCATTAGTCAATCCAAAGGACATGACTAGGAATTCATAATGCCCGTACCGAGTTCTAAAAGCCGTCTTTGGAATATCCTCAGTTCTAACCTTCAGCTGATGATATCCAGAACGAAGATCGATCTTTGAAAAGAATTGTGCTCCTTGCAACTGGTCAAACAGGTCATCAATACGTGGCAATGGGTACCTATTTTTGATGGTGACATGATTCAACTCCCGATAATCAATACAAAGTCGCATACTCCCATCTTTCTTCTTCACGAATAGAACAGGAGCTCCCCAAGGAGAAGTACTAGGACGAATAAAGCCAATGTCTAACAATTCCTGCAGTTGGATCTTTAACTCCTGAAGTTCAATAGGAGCCATTCGATATGGGGCTTTGGAAATGGGTTTTGTACCGGGTTCAAGATCGATACAAAATTCAATTTCGCGCTCTGGGGGTAGGCCAGGAAGTTCTTCGGGAAATACGTTAGGAAATTTATTAACAACAGAAATATCATTCAAAGCTGACGTATTTTTGTTTAGATCTGTGACATGAGCTAAGAAAGCTTGACATCCGTTTTTCAATAAACGAATAGTTTTATGGCTTGAGATGACAGCGATTGATTTTAATGGTTTGGTTGCTTGAATTCGCATAATAGGTCGATTAGGAATATGAAAACTAACAACCTTACGAAAACAATCAATTTTTGCATAATGAGTAGTTAACCAATCAATCCCTAGAATCACGTCAAATGCAAGTATTTTTAATGAAATCAGATCGATAGGTAATGTGTGGGTACCAACTTGAACCAAACAAGACTTATAAACAGTGGAGGTAATGAAGGTTTCTCCCAACGGAGTTTCCACAGATAAGTCAAAGTCTAATTTCTCCGGAATCAAATTTAATCGATGAGCGCAAGTAGGAGAAATAAAAGAATGGGTTGAACCGGTATCAAATAAAGTATAAACTTCTTTAGAGTTTATAATAAGCTTACCCGTGATGACCTCATTCGGGTTCCTTGCTCTCTGGGAGTTCACAACAAACGCTCTCCCTTGCACAACCGGTTTTGACTTTTCTGGGACGGCTTTTGGTGCCTCCATCCTAGCTGAATTTGTCTTCGGTAAACGACAAAATCGGGCTAAATGACCTTCTCTTCCACAATTATAACATGCTTTGGACGGCATCGCGCAGTTTGGACTGATGTGCCCCTCCCCTCCGCATTTGAAACATATGATAGGTGGTCGTTCTCCTTCCTTAACGACAGGTGCTGGTGCTGACGTCTTTCCATCATTGTTGAATCTCCTCTTCTTGAAATGTCCATTCTTATTGTTTTGGCCCTGATTACCACCGAAGTGGTTACCATTTCTGGCCTGTTGATTCCCTCCACGCTTGTTGTCACCGCTTCGATGACTGCTCTCACTGGTATTATCATTTTGCCGGCTGCTCTCTTTTGGTTGCGTTATCTCGTTATCGCGCTCCACCAACTGAGCCCTATTTACAACATCTGAATACAAACACAGTTTATGAGAAACAAGATGTTGACGTATCTCCGGCTTCAAACCTCTTAAAAACATCCGCGTCATTCTTTCTTCATTATCCACCAGGTGGGACGCAAACCGGGATAACTCCGCAAATTTTGCCTCGTACTGCGACACGGTCATATTATTCTGCTCCAATTTGATGAACTCCACCTCCTTCATGTGACGAATACTCTCGGGAAAGTATTTGTCGTTAAACAGATCTTGGAACTTCTCCCAAGACATCTTCAGTGCGGCAGGTTGAGTACGCTTTATCGATTCCCACCAGTAATCTGCCTCTCCTCGCAACATAAAGGCGGCAAAGGGAACCTTTTGCTCCTCGGAGCAACCCAAGACATCAAATATCTTGGTGATCTGCTTTATCCATGTTTCAGCTACAAGTGGTTTGGGTTCTCCCTTAAACTCCGGTGGTCCCAGCTCCTTAAACTGTTTAGCGGTGACCGCCTGAGAGTTTCCAGTATTTCCACCTACGTTGTGGACAGGAGCCGCTTTCACCTGTTGTTGCATGAATTGCATAAAGCCTCTGAACATTTGATCATTCATCATTTGGTCAGTGTTGTTGTTTGCATGAGGATTGACACCTTCCTGATGCACATTATCCTGATTATTGATATGTGGTGAATCAACAGTCGTCTGTGCTCCATTGCTATTCTCAACATTCTCGATGCCATTTTCAGATACTGCCACAAAATAAAAATTAATTGATATGTCATATATTATCCTTATATTATGACCGACCAATTAAATACCATGCAAATAAACTTAGGTATGTCATACTAGCGAAGGAATTCCCCGTCTCTCCCCTCCTAGTTCTATTCTCACATCTTAGCCAGGGATCATATCCCTAAGCTCTGATACCAACTGTGACGCCCCCAAAATTAGGTTTACATCACCCATCTTGGGTCGTCAGATACATAGTACAGAATACAAATACAACTGATTAATACATCTGTCGTGTACAATATAACAAAACATAAACTGTGAGTTTGAATACAAATATTATCTTCTAGAGAGTATTCATACTCAAAAGGAGTCCTCATTACATTTATTAACACACCATTACATAGAATAGTGAGGACTACTAACTAATACTATCATTCGGACCATCACTCCGTACCCCGACTTGTCCCAGCTACGTTCTCATTTCCTGAAGAGAACAGTGAAAGAAAGGGTGAGCTCAACTAGCCCAGTAAGAAATATTATGACTAAGATAATGCAGAATAAATTATCATTAGCCTTCAACAATGTTAAACTGATAAAATATAATAGACATCAAGTTTAACTGTAGCGGAACAAGCAATCCATTAAAAGAGTCAAGTAGACAATAAACTCTACTATCTTTTATGATTTAAAAGTTTTTCAACACTGTAATCGCTGAGACTCAGCTTAATAAAATAATCCACATCATCGAATCACCCCTGCACTACGGCCAAGGATATTCGTGTATTCATTAATGGTCATGATCATGCCAACAACTGTCCATCAATGCACTACGGGCCAATGAGGACTTTTACCACATCATTTGTAACATTACGGTCATGATTATACCGAATAATCCCTGGTCATAATCATACCAAGTCCATCTATGCAATACAGGCCACAGATGACTTTCAACATTTTATAAACATGAGGATGATGACAATGATATAAGAATTCAATAAAACAAGTTCAAGAATTAATTTATCCAGGAATTAACAACGTCCAAATTGTCAACATGATACTGCATTGTGGAGTAAAATTCAAGAATGCTTAGAAGAATATTTTCTTGAAAAGATACTGGATGAAACGCAACTATCAAGGATATTCCACAAATTTCATGGAGTATAGAAGTCAAAACTTAACCAACTGAGTACAATAAAGAATGGAATAACAAAAGAAATCACCATGCATGCGATAGACCGCACAGACAGGTTATTCCAATAGAATAATAAATAATGGAACCAGGTCCGGCGTAAACGCACAGACAGGATATTCCGACAGAATAATAAATAATGGAACCAGGTCCGGTGTAAAACACACAGACAGGATATTCCAACAGAATAATAATAAAACGGAACCAGGTCCGGTGTAAAACACACAGACAGGATGTTCCAACAGAATAATAAACGGAACCAGGTCCGGTGTAAAACACACAGACAGGATGTTCCAACAGAATAATAGAAGAATGTCACCAAGTATAGGGTAGACCGCGTATACTGGTTATTCCAACAGAATAATAACAAATGGAATAACAGAAGTTCTCTTCATGAATATAAAAAAAATAATATTCCCTACCTTAAAAGAACTGGATATTGGAAAAGTGATGTAGCAGAATACTTTTATTCTCTCTCTCTTATTCTCTCTATACTTTCTCTCTCTATAGCTTGAATGAATTCGTGAAAAATAATGAAGCCCTAGGCCTCTATTTATAGAAAAACTGAGGGTGGCTCTTGGTCTTAACGAAGGGTCAAATGACTCTTGGTCTTAACGAAGGGTCAAATGACTCTTGGTAATATTGAAGGGACAACTACTATTGACGAAAGTAATTACTATTGACCAAGGTAAATACTATTGACGAAGGTAATTACTATTGACCAAGGTAAATACTATTGACCAAGGTAAATAATATTGACGAAGGTAATTACTATTGACCAAGGTAAATACTATTGACGACGGTAATTACTATTGACGACGGTAATTACTATTGACGAAGAGACTCTTAGATGATGACATATGGCCCCCCATAAAATAACCAAACTTACCACAACGTCTCAATTATTGATTTAATAATATAACATATTATACAGATGATACTATGACAATAATTTAAGAGATATGATGCAGCAATTACTGTAGCAATAATTGAGTATAGCTGAGTGACTTCTCACGTAAGCATCAATAATCAATACCGTGTGCTACTATGCAACCACGCGTATTACTGTACTTTTACTACCGAGTAGTTCAACAGTTTTAACGATTTTAACGGTAACACCTCAGCCGTTATTTTTATAGAAAGATAATTCTGTCGTTTTCTCAATCCGACAATAATTCCGTTGTGGGGTCCACCAATGATTGTGCCGTCGTACGAATATTCCCCGACAAAAAGAATATTCTCCGACCAAACGAATATTTTATAACAACTTGCTTACTTTGCAAAATTTATAAATATTACCCACAACTATAACATTATATCAAATTAACTTCATAATATTCAAAAATGATATTTATAGAAAATTCATCTTTATTTATAAAAGTTGGGGTCTTACATATATATATAATCAATCATCATATATATAATACATGTAATACTCCTTCCACCAAAGTCCACTAACAACAATATGTATAAAATAAAGGTACTTCAATTCCCTCTTTGATAGGCATCACCCTTCCCCATACGTAAATTAATTCCACCCACCAAAATCACCAACCACCACATATAATATAAATATACAATATATATATATATATATATAATAATATATATATATATATATATATATACTGAATAACTTTCCACCAATTCTTTTGAAAAATGGGTAAGTGGGGGTCCAAATAATACGCTCAAAACTGAGTGACTTCTCACGTAAGCATCAATAATCAATACCTTGTGCTACTATGCAACCACGCGTATTACTGTACTTTTACTACCGAGTAGTTCAACAGTATTAACGGTAAAACTTCCGCTGTTATTTTCATAAAATATTTTTGTCGTTTTCTCAATTCGACAATAATTTCGTTACGGGGTCTACCAATGATTGTACCGTCGTACGGATATTCCCCGACAAAAAGAATATTTTCCGACTAATCGAATATTATATAACAACTTGCGTACTTTGCAAAATATATAAATATTACCTACAACTATAACATTATATCAAATCCACACCATAATATTTAAAAAATTATTTCGAGAAAGTTAAATATTTATTCATAAAATCTAAGGTCTCACATACATTACGTACGTACAATTCCTTTTGTGCACTATACTTGATTGCACTACTATATACGTGATTGAATGCATGAAAACACAATTATTTGATTGTAATATTCCAGTATCACATCAAAAGATATAAGAAAATTTTATTTGTATACAAGGAATTAAGTTACTAATAATAGTACGCTAGTGGTTAAAGATTTTGTTTGGATGAATTTTTGATTCGATTCGAATTTGAAATTTGATTTAAAATTTGTTACGGACTCGAGTTTAATTTGACCCGAGTTATTTGGTTGACAATATAGTGGACTATTGAGGATAACCCTACAAATTGTCTTCTACTAACTAGCCAAAATTAATTAACACATGATTGAGTGAACTTATATATATGATAATTGTATGAAGTTGTCTTAGCTTGTATTTTCAGCATGCATGTATTCTTGGGTGGGTGTGTGTGAAAATTAGCAAAAAAAAAATTTATTTATTTATATATGATGTACTCAGGAATTACTTCAAGTGCTCAAATGGAGGATGCCATGTGAAGAAAAGGGTAGAAAGGGACGGTCAAGATAATAGAAATGTGATAACAACTTATGACGGAGTGCACAACCATGAGAGCCCTAGTGTGGTTTATTACAATGAGACCCCTCTCATGATACCCGATGGCTTTACTTTGCAACCTTCTAATTCTGCAGCTCACTCTACTTCTTCATAATTATATATATATATATATATATATATATATATATATATATATATATATATATACCATAAATTCTCCACATTTTGGAATACTTATCATATTAATTTTAGCATGCTGTAATTGTGTTAATTAAATGTGTGATATTATGGTAATTTGTGTACACAGTATTTGCCTTAATAATGCCTTAATTGATTACCGACAACTTTTTCTCTTTCGTTTGTTCTAAAGTAGTAGTAGTAAGTAATTAGTATCGACCTTTTAAAGTTAATTTAAAATAATAGGTAATTAATTAGATAAACATTATCTAATTTATCTGGGAAAAAATATTAATTAATTATTGTATAGCTTATTAATTTGTGCGTACAATCAACTAAATATGTTTAGTTATGCAGTATTTTTCGAAGAAAAAAACAAAGGAAAATAAAAAAAAAATATGAGAGATATATGAGAGAGAAGTAATCAATATTAGGGTTTGTGTGGGTTCACACGCGGCCATGAACAGATTGACTAGCGCAGTCGCCTTGATATAGCAGTCTGCGAGTAACATGAACCATTCCTAGTACTACGCCAACAAATGTTCTGATGACATGATGAGCATTAATTATTGTTGAAAATGCTTCTTAAATTAAGTTGTTAATATTGTTAAAAATTATGTTGTTAAAGTAATTGTATTATCGACCTTAACATTTAAGAACAGTGTTATTAAATTCGTAACTGTCCGTCGGTCTAACCGATAAAAATCGGATTTAGTTCAACCCGATTTTATTAATTTGGTCAAAAGTCGGTTGATCTGGTTAACCATCGGTCCAACCGGTGGTGAAACCCGTAAAACCGGTTTTTGTATCAAAAAAGTTTTAATATTAAAATAAACCATTTTTAATAATATTGTACCTCATCTTTATTATGTTTTACTCCCTCCGTCCCAAATTAATTGCTCAGTTTTGACTTTTTTAAGTCAAATTGACTATTTTTAGAATTAATAATTAAACATATATAAATATATTTCTAAAATTATAAAAATTGGGATTAGTAATAAATTGTATATACTTTCTTTTGGTTATAATCACTTCACCTATATTTTAGCAAAAATAGTAAAAATATTAGTTTTAAAAATGGTCAATTTGACTTTAAAAAGTCAAAATTGAGCAGTTAATTTGGGATGGAGGGAGTAGTTCATAAAAAACGAGATTTTTTAAAATTTTATTAATTATTAATGATATATAATTTCATTTATTAATGACGTCACTGGGTCAATAACGGCTGGACCAATGCCCTATTATCCACCTGGTACCTTTTTCGGTACGATGATCGGTCCGAGTCGAAAAATCTTAGAGTAGTGCTACAGACACAAATTATTTTACAAAAATTTTATAAACTGCTGATGTGGCATACTCCACCTCAGCGTATTGATCAACAAATTGTTTTAATGTAATCTTCGGTCCCACACAATATGCTGAGGTGGAGTATGCCATATCAGCAGCTTGTAAAATATTTATAAAATAATTTGTGTCTATAGTATTATTCAAAATCTTATTTAAGAAACACTTACTACTTTGACAATATTAAATTATCTTTACTCTGACAATATTAATCGCCTTAAATTAAGAGAAAGCAAAAACATTTCTTCATTTCTTCCCTTCCATGTATTGGCATAAGAAAAGTCGCATTCTTTTTAAACCAATAATTTCTATCAAGGTGACTAGTAATAGTAAATACTAAAGTAATTATATTTGTTAGATATTTTCACTTTATAAAAAGAATTTTTTTTCGATAATAACATAAAAGATACAATATACTTAAATTTGTTATTACAATTTTATTATTGTAATAATAGTATTAAGATAATAATATATTTTTTAAATAAACATGAAATTAAATACATTATTAATTTATAAATTTTTATAAATAAAACTGCAACATTAATAATTTCTATGAGAGGAGTTACGCAAGTAAGATTATACTAGAAACACATTAGTTCTCTTGCATTATTAGGTAGATTTTTTCGTTATAGGTTCCTAACTTATTACATATATTAATTTATTTTTTTTAAATATTTAAAAGAACAAGTGCTGGGGAAATTCATCATATCACCATACTAGGGGTGAGCGTGGTGCGGTTTGAAGCTCAAACCGCACACGAAACCACTTAGGTGGGGTTTGAAAAATCCAAAATCGCACATTAAACTGTTTGTGATTGGTGCGGTGCGATTTTGAACCGTGCAGTTTGGTTTCATTTGAAAACCAATTGAAATTACAAACTCGTAAAATAGTTAGCAAAATCATTCACGCAAACGTATTACGCAGTGAGCACAATCATATAGTTAATTTAGCAAAATAGTTCCAGGCATCAACTTACATGGTTGATTAATACTATATTATCACATTTGATTTAGGAAATATCAAGCCACTCTTGATTTGCAAACATAATTGATACTATTTATTCTTCATTCAACCTTGCAATATCTATCTTCTAAACTAAAATGAGAAGACTATTTTATAGTAGATAAATTATATATACTTGTAGCAAATTTGAGAAAACATGATGATTATTTGGTGCGGTTTCGGTTTTATGCGTGCGATTTTGACTAGTAACCAAATCAAAATTGAAAATTTCGTTTTTCAACCCATCTAAAACTGTCACATACATCAGAACCGTTAGTACAGTTTTAATTGGTGCGATTTGTACGATTTTTGGTGCGATTTCTATTCCAATTTAATTTCTTGCTCGTCCTACCACTAGGCCCATTTAAGTTTATAGGACCCCTGACAGTGTCAGCACCCTCCCTCGAGGCAAACTAATCTCTTACTGAGTTTGGAAGAATAAATAAATAAAAATTTATTAATTTATAATTAAAAAAATAAAAAATTGTAGATTTTACTTTCGTATTGTTACTAGATTTATAAAAAAAATTGAAAAAATACATAAATTTCACATTTGAGTTACTAAATTAATTTTATTAAATTTATAATTTTGAGAGTATAATATAAATTATAAAAGATGATCTTATATAATTTAATTTGTTGCTTAAATTCGATCATATTAGACAAAAAAAATGACTACATTTTTCGTAGTTTTTTTTAATTCATTCGTCAGAAAAACTTAATAATAAAGAAATTAAACAAAAAAAATTAAATTTTCTATTTTTTTCCCGTCCATTTCAAGTAACAGAGTTTAAATAATATCCTTCACATCAAAATTAAGGTTATAAAATGAGCAAACAACTTGAACTTGATTCATAAATCGTACTCACTCGATTCGAAATATAAATAATTCAAATATAAACAAATATTAAAGTTCGATAAATTACTCAAACTTTCTTAAATTATAATTTTTTATAATCATATTTGTTCAAAAAAATGCTTGAACTCAATTTGAGATAATACTCAACTCGATAGTTAAACAAGCTTCAATAAAATCTTATTTTATACTCCTAAATTTTGTGCCAAATTTGAACAAACTTTCATTTACGTCCTTACACTTTGTTTAATTCTGAGTTTTTGACGGGAAAAAAAAAAGAATAGAAAATTTAAATTAGAACATAAAATAAAAGAATAGAAAACTTGAAGTTTTTCTTTGTGTTGTTTCTGAGTTTTTAATAGAAAAAAATAAAAAATTTAAAATTTTTCTTTTCTTGCGTTTTTGAGTTCCAATAAAAAGAAAAAAATATCACTTTTATAAATTTACATTTCTATTAAATATAACCATTGAACTATGAATAAAAATATGCAAGATAAATTTAATCAAAAAAAATAATCGTAATCAAATACAAATATCCAAATAAATGTTAAGCAAAAACTACTTATACAAAGTCATTATCATACCATACTCAAAAGTAATCAAATATAATTTGTATTATTAATACTACATAGATTATTCATCAAATTCTTCAAGAAATTCAATCTCCTCCCTAATGATAATCCAAACACTGTTCGTGTCTTGTCTTGATTTCACGCCAATCACTTTTAAAATGTTCTTATTTATTTAATTTTATTGTATATAAATTTGACTAGGGAAGTCAGTGTGATTTAAATAAAGTCATGTATTGTGATAATTTTTTACTAATTATAAGTATGAAACATGTCAATATATAAGATACTTATTGGCAAAACTAATGATTTGGCCACCGAAGTTGGCACGTTTTATTGAATACCCGAGTGAACTTTTAATTTTTCAAATTAACTCACTGAACTAATTTTTATTTTCAAATTGGGTCATTCCGTTAAAAAAAGTTGCAGACGTTAAAATATTGCTTATGTAGCGCTGACGTGACAAAAAAAATAAAAAATATTGCTTATGTGGCAAAAAAAAATCAAAAACAGATTTAAATTTTATTTTTTTTAACATTTTAAAGTTTTAAAAATAACAAAAACATAATAAAATAAAACAAAAACAAAAAAATCAAAATATCTTTTCTCCTTCAACTAAAAATATTTAACCATCTTGATTATTTGTGTAACAACCCCAAAATAGGTCCATTCCATCCAACCTATTCTGAGTCGCCAAATACATGGTACAGAAAAAAACTACAACTTTATTACAACAATTGTCGTGCAAAATACAACAACACATATGCTGTGAGTTTGGATACAAATATATACCAAATGTGACTCATGTTCCAACCGTGGACATCACCTCACAATGACACCTTACATAAAGGTATAGTCAAAAACTGTTTTAGAAATTAGAATCTTTGGGAAGTGCTCAAGGAAACCTTCGTACATGGGAGGCCACGCGTCTAGGTTATGATAGATATCATATGGCCACAGAATTATCCTTGGTTGACCCAATAGACCCCAAAGAAAAACGAGAAGATTACTATCATATTCTTCCCAATGGTGAGTCTTCTCTTGACATATCATTATCTCTACTGTCTCTAATTGAGAATTATACTTCAAACAAACACCAAGATTATATAGGTAGTGCTCGTATATATACTCAGCAAGTGGATGAGCACATCCCTGTCTTATGATGACACGAGGTTGTATGTCGTTAGACATCTTGTATGATAGTGACAAAACACCCTTCCAACGTTGGGTTCGCCTCACCCTATTTTCTTCACCAAATATAACTACTAAATGATGACCACCGTTCTATTCTCCCGTTACCCTCGCTCGACCCAGCTACACTCTTATTACCTGAAAGGAATTGTGAAGCAAAAGGGTGAGCACAACTAGCTCAGTAAAGAATGTCATGACTAAAGATAATTCAATTATCAATAGCCTTCATCAACAATAAATCAGAGATTTAGAACATATGGTAAATGATAAAAATTTCAACCATAGTTGCAGCGGAACGAGCAATCCATTAGAAGAGTCAAATAGACTATAAAGTCTATTATCTTCTCCATGTTAAAAATCCACCAACAATATTTTATCCATGTAACATCACTCAACAGTTCCTTTCCACAATCATATGAATAACTCATAATCATAATTGTGACTATAAATTTTTCTTCGCACCCAGGACGAAGAATATTTTCATCACCTGTCTTTACCTGAAACATCAAAGATCATGGTTATACCAAATCACAGTTCCTGTTTATAATCATACTAACAAATCCATCTTTGCACTACGGGCCAAAGATATTCATCAACAAACCATCTTTGCACTACGGGCCAAAGATATTCAACAACAGTTCATCTTTGCACTACAGGCCAAAGATATTCATCAACAGGTCATCTTTGCACTACATGCCAAAGATATTCATCAACAATTCATATTTGCACTACAGGCCAAATATATTCATATCTCAAAGAAATATATAATCATTTCAGAATTTATATAAACAATAATTATAACCATGTTGATCAATTCACCTTTGCACTTAAGCTTAAGATATTCAATTATAAATTCAATGGTCATGATCATACCAGTCACAATTCAACTTTGCACTACAGGCCAAAGAGAACCCTAGTCATGATCATACCAATAATCTACCCATCTTTACACTCCAGTGAAAGAGAATTTCAACATCAGGGTTATAAAAATGTTATATATGATGATAAAAATAATATGATCAACATATAGTTTTAATCTCAAGAGTAATATTCGTAACTCATGAATAGTAAATCGTGAATAGTAACTCATGAATAGTAACCCCGACACAAAAGATAGAAATTCCACAATAAAATCCATACCAATATTTCGGTATAATGATATTGAAAGAATAACATTACTTAAATTTATAAACAATTTATTTTAATTGTTTACACTTTACTAATTAATGCATTTAATCATCATAAAATGCCAACTCTTACAATTTCATCATCAATAACCAAAACCCTCATCAAAAATCTGCATATACCTCATATAGGATTCTCAAGCCATAAAATCCTATTTTCCAATTTTCTTTCTTCACAAAACATATTTAATTCATTTACTCATAACTAGACCATTTTCATGAAAAATACCAAATCAGTTCCAAAAATATTTCTTTTCTGGGATTTAGCATAATATAGTCCCATAGTGAACATATATTTTTCTCAGAATTTTTAAAAGTCATTTACTATTTTTCATATGGCCAAAATAGCCGAATATTTAGACATTTATCAAAAATTGTACTTTTGTCTAAAAATTCTGAAATTTACAGAGTATACTTCTATCATATACATGTACTCCCAATAAAAATTTCATCAATTTTGGAGTTAACCACAAGGAATTATAAGCTGTTACTTTTAAAATAGTCTTTTCTCATAAAATTCATAACTCTCAATCTATACATCCAAAAATCACCATTTTTGGACACAATCAAGAAAACTCATCAAAATATCATTTCAAATTTTTCCAGAATTTTTGAAGATCAGAAAAATTACGAAACTGAAAATCATAACAACCCTTAAAATCCCTTACTACCCCTTACCTCAAAAGAGCAGTACTTCTGACTGGATATCGGATATGATGCTGAAGAAAACTTGCACTGATGAATAGCAACTCACCAAGTATCTAAAATCTCACAAAATATGCTTCATAATATAGAGAGAGAAAGAGAGAAAGCTTATGTTTCTGGTGTGATTTTCAATTCTAACTTAGCCCTCTATTTATAGGAAAATTTTGGTAGGTTTGACCTGCAACCTGATGGCTTTACCTGCTACTATTCCCACCCACCACATTTGAAATATAATTCAGCACATTTCTTCACCAACCACAAGTGGGGCCCACCAATTCTAGAATTTTCCACCAAAATGATAAACTCCGAAAATTCAACAATTTCTGAACCAGTCATCTCGTAAAATTCATAATAAATCATACGTTCATTTTTAACGGTTCAAAATTTGTGGACATATACTCAACTTATATATGTATAACATATCCAAAAATTACCACGATCCAACGGTCGGATTAAAAATTATAACCCCCGCAAAATATCTCAAAAATCCTGATTTTTAATACCTCCATTCCGACAAAAATACTGATAAAAACCTCAACATTAACTCCTTCATTTTTAACCACAAAAATATATCCCTCATTTATATCCACATAAAATAAATATTTCCTTATCATATGAATCAATAATTAATTATTCACAAATAATATTACAGAATCACATTTATGACAACCAGGCCGTTCCCAGGAAAGAGGGGGCTTTCCAATAAGAATTTCTCCTTACTGGCGCGCAATTAGATGACCAAACCTCTCCTTAGACAGAACTTTCTAGACATTGCCAATAATGTTATCTAATAATATTATTCAAATAATATGAATTATTGATCTGATAATAGGAAATACTGTGCAGCAACAATTATTGAACAACAATAATATAAAATTTCAACGTAGCAATTATTGAATCAATAAAATAAAATATTGAACAGTAATTACTGTAACAATTATTGAGTAGTGCCTTCTTACGTAAGAATCAATAATTTCAAAAATACTATGCAATACCGTGTGCTACTGTGCAATAACGCGTATTACTGTATTTTAACCACCGGGTATTCCAACAGTGTTAACGGTAACAACTACGCCGTTATTTGTAAAAACTCAAATTTGTCGTTTTCTTCACCCGACAGTTATTCTGTTATGGGGCCCACAAATAGCTGCGCCGTCGTACGAATATTCCCCGACAGAAAGAATATTCCACGACCAAACGAATATTCCCCGACAACAATGATTATTTTATAACCACTTGCTTATTTTGAAAAAAAATCATATTTCACTCATAACTTTAAACTTTTATCAATTTAACCATTTACTGAATAGTAATTATAAGAAAAATTGAATACTTTTATTTCATAAAATTCGGGGTCTTACAATCTCCCCTCCTTATGAAATTTCGTCCCCGAAATTTACGTACCTGGTATTTCAAAGAGTTGAGAATACCTTGCTTTCATTTCAGATTCCATCTTCCCTGTCATCATGATTTCTCCATTGCTCATCTCCTGTATTTCAGATATCATTCTAGAATACAGCTTCAAAACAAGGGTTAATTGAACAAATTAACATATCACATAATATCCCGATATTATGACTGACCAACAAATAAGCTTAGGTAGGACACACTAGCGAAGGATTTACTCATCTCTCCCCTCCTAGTTATATTTCCCGATCTCCGCCAGAGATCATATCCCTAAGCTCTGATACCAAATGTAACAACCCCAAAATAGGTCCATTCCATCCAACCTATTCTGAGTCGCCAAATACATGGTACAGAAAAAAACTACAACTTTATTACAACAATTGTCGTGCAAAATACAACAACACATATGCTGTGAGTTTGGATACAAATATATACCAAATGTGACTCATGTTCCAACCGTGGACATCACCTCACAATAACACCTTACATAAAGGTATAGTCAAAAACTGTTTTAGAAATTAGAATCTTTGGGAAGTGCTCAAGGAAACCTTCGTACATGGGAGGCCACGCGTCTAGGTTATGATAGATATCATATGGCCACAGAATTATCCTTGGTTGACCCAATAGACCCCAAAGAAAAACGAGAAGATTACTATCATATTCTTCCCAATGGTGAGTCTTCTCTTGACTTATCATTATCTCCACTGTCTCTAATTGAGAATTATACTTCAAACAAACACCAAGATTATATAGGTAGTGCTCGTATATATACTCAGCAAGTGGATGAGCACAACCCTGTCTTATGATGACACGAGGTTGTATGTCATTAGACATCTTGTATGATAGTGACAAAACACCCTTCCAACGTTGGGTTCGCCTCACCCTATTTTCTTCACCAAATATAACTACTAAATGATGACCACCGTTCTATTCCCCGTTACCCTCGCTCGACCCAGCTACACTCTTATTACCTGAAAGGAATTGTGAAGCAAAAGGGTGAGCACAACTAGCTCAGTAAAGAATATCATGACTAAAGATAATTCAATTATCAATAGCCTTCATCAACAATAAATCAGAGATTTAGAACATATGGTAAATGATAAAAATTTCAACCATAGTTGCAGCGGAACGAGCAATCCATTAGAAGAGTCAAATAGACTATAAAGTCTATTATCTTCTCCATGTTAAAAATCCACCAACAATATTTTATCCATGTAACATCACTCAACAGTTCCTTTCCACAATCATATGAATAACTCATAATCATAATTGTGACTATAAATTTTTCTTCGCACCCAGGACGAAGAATATTTTCATCACCTGTCTTTACCTGAAACATCAAAGATCATGGTTATACCAAATCACAGTTCCTGTTTATAATCATACTAACAAATCCATCTTTGCACTACGGGCCAAAGATATTCATCAACAAACCATCTTTGCACTACGGGCCAAAGATATTCAACAACAGTTCATCTTTGCACTACAGGCCAAAGATATTCATCAACAGGTCATCTTTGCACTACATGCCAAAGATATTCATCAACAATTCATATTTGCACTACAGGCCAAATATATTCATATCTCAAAGAAATATATAATCATTTCAGAATTTATATAAACAATAATTATAACCATGTTGATCAATTCACCTTTGCACTTAAGCTTAAGATATTCAATTATAAATTCAATGGTCATGATCATACCAGTCACAATTCAACTTTGCACTACAGGCCAAAGAGAACCCTAGTCATGATCATACCAATAATCTACCCATCTTTACACTCCAGTGAAAGAGAATTTCAACATCAGGGTTATAAAAATGTTATATATGATGATAAAAATAATATGATCAACATATAGTTTTAATCTCAAGAGTAATATTCGTAACTCATGAATAGTAAATCGTGAATAGTAACTCATGAATAGTAACCCCGACACAAAAGATAGAAATTTCACAATAAAATCCATACCAATATTTCGGTATAATGATATTGAAAGAATAACATTACTTAAATTTATAAACAATTTATTTTAATTGTTTACACTTTACTAATTAATGCATTTAATCATCATAAAATGCCAACTCTTACAATTTCATCATCAATAACCAAAACCCTCATCAAAAATCTGCATATACCTCATATAGGATTCTCAAGCCATAAAATCCTATTTTCCAATTTTCTTTCTTCACAAAACATATTTAATTCATTTACTCATAACTAGACCATTTTCATGAAAAATACCAAATCAGTTCCAAAAATATTTCTTTTCTGGGATTTAGCATAATATAGTCCCATAGTGAACATATATTTTTCTCAGAATTTTTAAAAGTCATTTACTATTTTTCATATGGCCAAAATAGCCGAATATTTAGACATTTATCAAAAATTGTACTTTTGTCTAAAAATTCTGAAATTTACAGAGTATACTTCTATCATATACATGTACTCCCAATAAAAATTTCATCAATTTTGGAGTTAACCACAAGGAATTATAAGCTGTTACTTTTAAAATAGTCTTTTCTCATAAAATTCATAACTCTCAATCTATACATCCAAAAATCACCATTTTTGGACACAATCAAGAAAACTCATCAAAATATCATTTCAAATTTTTCCAGAATTTTTGAAGATCAGAAAAATTACGAAACTGAAAATCATAACAACCCTTAAAATCCCTTACTATCCCTTACCTCAAAAGAGCAGTACTTCTGACTGGATATCGGATATGATGCTGAAGAAAACTTGCACTGATGAATAGCAACTCACCAAGTATCTAAAAACTCACAAAATATGCTTCATAATATAGAGAGAGAAAGAGAGAAAGCTTATGTTTCTGGTGTGATTTTCAATTCTAACTTAGCCCTCTATTTATAGGAAAATTTTGGTAGGTTTGACCTGCAACCTGATGGCTTTACCTGCTACTATTCCCACCCACCACATTTGAAATATAATTCAGCACATTTCTTCACCAACCACAAGTGGGGCCCACCAATTCTAGAATTTTCCACCAAAATGATAAACTCCGAAAATTCAACAATTTCTGAACCAGTCATCTCGTAAAATTCATAATAAATCATACGTTCATTTTTAACGGTTCAAAATTTGTGGACATATACTCAACTTATATATGTATAACATATCCAAAAATTACCACGATCCAACGGTCGGATTAAAAATTATAACCCCCGCAAAATATCTCAAAAACCTAATTTTTAATACCTCCATTCCGATAAAAATACTGATAAAAACCTCAACATTAACTCCTTCATTTTTAACCACAAAAATATATCCCTCATTTATATCCACATAAAATAAATATTTCCTTATCATATGAATCAATAATTAATTATTCACAAATAATATTACAGAATCACATTTATGACAACCAGGCCGTTCCCAGGAAAGAGGGGGCTTTCCAATAAGAATTTCTCCTTACTGGCGCGCAATTAGATGACCAAACCTCTCCTTAGACAGAACTTTCTAGACATTGCCAATAATGTTATCTAATAATATTATTCAAATAATATGAATTATTGATCTGATAATAGGAAATACTGTGCAGCAACAATTATTGAACAACAATAATATAAAATTTCAACGTAGCAATTATTGAATCAATAAAATAAAATATTGAACAGTAATTACTGTAACAATTATTGAGTAGTGCCTTCTTACGTAAGAATCAATAATTTCAAAAATACTATGCAATACCGTGTGCTACTGTGCAATAACGCGTATTACTGTATTTTAACCACCGGGTATTCCAACAGTGTTAACGGTAACAACTACGCCGTTATTTGTAAAAACTCAAATTTGTCGTTTTCTTCACCCGACAGTTATTCGTTATGGGGCCCACAAATAGCTGCGCCGTCGTACGAATATTCCCCGACAGAAAGAATATTCCACGACCAAACGAATATTCCCCGACAACAATGATTATTTTATAACCACTTGCTTATTTTGAAAAAAAATCATATTTCACCCATAACTTTAAACTTTTATCAATTTAACCATTTACTGAATAGTAATTATAAGAAAAATTGAATACTTTTATTTCATAAAATTCGGGGTCTTACAATCTCCCCTCCTTATGAAATTTCGTCCCCGAAATTTACGTACCTGGTATTTCAAAGAGTTGAGAATACCTTGCTTTCATTTCAGATTCCATCTTCCCTATCATCATGATTTTTCCATTGCTCATCTCCTGTATTTCAGATATCATTCTAGAATACAGCTTCAAAACAAGGGTTAATTGAACAAATTAACATATCACATAATATCCCAATATTATGACTGACCAACAAATAAGCTTAGGTAGGACACACTAGCGAAAGATTTACTCATCTCTCCCCTCCTAGTTATATTTCCCGATCTCCGTCAGAGATCATATCCCTAAGCTCTAATACCAAATGTAACAACCCCAAAATAGGTTCATTCCATCCAACCTATTCTGAGTCGCCAAATACATGGTACAGAAAAAAACTACAACTTTATTACAACAATTGTCGTGCAAAATACAACAACACATATGCTGTGAGTTTGGATACAAATATATACCAAATGTGACTCATGTTCCAACCGTGGACATCACCTCACAATGACACCTTACATAAAGGTATAGTCAAAAACTGTTTTAGAAATTAGAATCTTTGGGAAGTGCTCAAGGAAACCTTCGTACATGGGAGGCCACGCGTCTAGGTTATGATAGATATCATATGGCCACAGAATTATCCTTGGTTGACCCAATAGACCCCAAAGAAAAACGAGAAGATTACTATCATATTCTTCCCAATGGTGAGTCTTCTCTTGACTTATCATTATCTCTACTGTCTCTAATTGAGAATTATACTTCAAACAAACACCAAGATTATATAGGTAGTGCTCGTATATATACTCAGCAAGTGGATGAGCACATCCCTGTCTTATGATGACACGAGGTTGTATGTCGTTAGACATCTTGTATGATAGTGACAAAACACCCTTCCAACGTTGGGTTCGCCTCACCCTATTTTCTTCACCAAATATAACTACTAAATGATGACCACCGTTCTATTCCCCGTTACCCTCGCTCGACCCAGCTACACTCTTATTACCTGAAAGGAATTGTGAAGCAAAAGGGTGAGCACAACTAGCTCAGTAAAGAATATCATGACTAAAGATAATTCAATTATCAATAGCCTTCATCAACAATAAATCAGAGATTTAGAACATATGGTAAATGATAAAAATTTCAACCATAGTTGCAGCGGAACGAGCAATCCATTAGAAGAGTCAAATAGACTATAAAGTCTATTATCTTCTCCATGTTAAAAATCCACCAACAATATTTTATCCATGTAACATCACTCAACAGTTCCTTTCCACAATCATATGAATAACTCATAATCATAATTGTGACTATAAATTTTTCTTCGCACCCAGGACGAAGAATATTTTCATCACCTGTCTTTACCTGAAACATCAAAGATCATGGTTATACCAAATCACAGTTCCTGTTTATAATCATACTAACAAATCCATCTTTGCACTACGGGCCAAAGATATTCATCAACAAACCATCTTTGCACTACGGGCCAAAGATATTCAACAACAGTTCATCTTTGCACTACAGGCCAAAGATATTCATCAACAGGTCATCTTTGCACTACATGCCAAAGATATTCATCAACAATTCATATTTGCACTACAGGCCAAATATATTCATATCTCAAAGAAATATATAATCATTTCAGAATTTATATAAACAATAATTATAACCATGTTGATCAATTCACCTTTGCACTTAAGCTTAAGATATTCAATTATAAATTCAATGGTCATGATCATACCAGTCACAATTCAACTTTGCACTACAGGCCAAAGAGAACCCTAGTCATGATCATACCAATAATCTACCCATCTTTACACTCCAGTGAAAGAGAATTTCAACATCAGGGTTATAAAAATGTTATATATGATGATAAAAATAATATGATCAACATATAGTTTTAATCTCAAGAGTAATATTCGTAACTCATGAATAGTAACTCATGAATAGTAACCCCGACACAAAAGATAGAAATTCCACAATAAAATCCATACCAATATTTCGGTATAATGATATTGAAAGAATAACATTACTTAAATTTATAAACAATTTATTTTAATTGTTTACACTTTACTAATTAATGCATTTAATCATCATAAAATGCCAACTCTTACAATTTCATCATCAATAACCAAAACCCTCATCAAAAATCTGCATATACCTCATATAGGATTCTCAAGCCATAAAATCCTATTTTCCAATTTTCTTTCTTCACAAAACATATTTAATTCATTTACTCATAACTAGACCATTTTTATGAAAAATACCAAATCAGTTCCAAAAATATTTCTTTTCTGAGATTTAGCATAATATAGTCCCATAGTGAACATATATTTTTTCAGAATTTTTAAAAGTCATTTACTATTTTTCATATGGCCAAAATAGCCGAATATTTAGACATTTATCAAAAATTGTACTTTTGTCTAAAAATTCTGAAATTTACAGAGTATACTTCTATCATATACATGTACTCCCAATAAAAATTTCATCAATTTTGGAGTTAACCACAAGGAATTATAAGCTGTTACTTCTAAAATAGTCTTTTCTCATAAAATTCATAACTCTCAATCTATACATCCAAAAATCACCATTTTTGGACACAATCAAGAAAACTCATCAAAATATCATTTCAAATTTTTCCAGAATTTTTGAAGATCAGAAAAATTACGAAACTGAAAATCATAACAACCCTTAAAATCTCTTACTATCCCTTACCTCAAAAGAGCAGTACTTCTGACTGGATATCGGATATGATGCTGAAGAAAACTTGCACTGATGAATAGCAACTCACCAAGTATCTAAAATCTCACAAAATATGCTTCATAATATAGAGAGAGAAAGAGAGAAAGCTTATGTTTCTGGTGTGATTTTCAATTCTAACTTAGCCCTCTATTTATAGGAAAATTTTGGTAGGTTTGACCTGCAACCTGATGGCTTTACCTGCTACTATTCCCACCCACCACATTTGAAATATAATTCAGCACATTTTTTCACCAACCACAAGTGGGGCCCACCAATTCTAGAATTTTCCACCAAAATGATAAACTCCGAAAATTCAACAATTTCTGAACCAGTCATCTCGTAAAATTCATAATAAATCATACGTTTATTTTTAACGGTTCAAAATTTGTGGACATATACTCAACTTATATATGTATAACATATCCAAAAATTACCACGATCCAACGGTCGGATTAAAAATTATAACCCTCGCAAAATATCTCAAAAATCCTAATTTGATTTTCAATACCTCCATCCGATAAAAATACAGATAAAACACCTCAACATTAACTCCTTCATTTTTAACCACAAAAATATATCCCTCATTTATATCCACATAAAATAAATATTTCCTTATCATATGAATCAATAATTAATTATTCACAAATAATATTACAGAATCACATTTATGACAATCAGGCCGTTCCCAGGAAAGAGGGGGCTTTCCAATAAGAATTTCTCCTTACTGGCGCGCAATTAGGTGACCAAACCTCTCCTTAGACAGAACTTTCTAGTCATTGCCAATAATGTTATCTAATAATATTATTCAAATAATATGAATTATTGATCTGATAATAGGAAATACTGTGCAGCAACAATTATTGAACAACAATAATACAAAATTTCAACGTAGCAATTATTGAATCAATAAAATAAAATATTGAACAGTAATTACTGTAACAATTATTGAGTAGTGCCTTCTTACGTAAGAATCAATAATTTCAAACATACTATGCAATACCGTGTGCTACTATGCAATAACGCGTATTACTGTATTTTAACCACCGGATATTCCAACAGTGTTAACGGTAACAACTACGCCGTTATTTGTAAAAACTCAAATTTGTCGTTTTCTTCACCCGACAGTTATTCTGTTATGGGGCCCACAAATGGCTGCGCCGTCGTACGAATATTCCCCGACAGAAAGAATATTCCACGACCAAACGAATATTCCCCGACAACAATGATTATTTTATAACCATTTCCTTATTTTGAAAAAAAATCATATTTCACTCATAACTTTAAACTTTTATCAATTTAACCATTTACTGAATAGTAATTATAAGAAAAATTGAATACTTTTATTTCATAAAATTCGGGGTCTTACAATTTGGCAAAAAACATAATTTTTTTAAAAAATAGAATTTTTTAAAAAACAGAATTTGTTAAAAAATAGATTTTTTTTAAAAACAGATATTTTTTAAAAAACAGAATTTTTTTTAAAACAGATTTTTTTTTAAAAACAGAATTTATTTAAAAATAGATTTTAAAAAAAAATAGACTTTTTTTAAAAACAGACTTTTTTAAAAAAACAGAATTTTTTTAAAAACAGAATTTTTAAAAAAAACAGATTTTTTTAAAAATAGAATTTTTTAAAAACAGATTTTTTTAAAAATATACTTTTTTTAAAAAACAGATTTTTTTTTAAAACGGATTTTTTTAAAAAACAGAATTCTATTTTTAAAAAAAATTCTGTTTTTAAAAAAAATCTGTTTTTAAAAAAAGTTCCGATTTTTTAAAAATTCTGTTTTTTTAAAAAAATCTATTATTAAAAAAATTATATTTTTTATAGAATTCTGTTTTTAAAAAAGTTCTATTTTTTTAAAAAATCTGTTTTTAAAAAAATTATGTTTTTAAAAAAATTATGTTTTTTTTAAAAAAGTCTGTTTTTTAAAAAATTCTGCTTTTTTTAAAAAAAGCTGTTTTAAAAAAAATTCTATTTTTTAAAAAAATCTATTTTTAAAAAATTCCCGTTTTTTTAAAAAATTCTGTTTTTAAACAAATTCTGTTTAAAAAAAAAATTATTTTAAAAATTTTTATGTTTTTAAAAAAAAATCTGTTTTTTGCCAAATAATCAAGATGGTTAAATCTTTTTAGTTGAAGAAGAAAAGATATTTTAATTTTTTAATTTTTTGTTTTATTTTATTATGTTTTTGTTATTTTTAAAACTTTAAAATGTTAATTTTTTTTAAAAAATCTGTTTTTAATTTTTTTTGCCACATAAGCAATATTTTTTATTTTTTTGCCATGTCAGCGCCACATAAGCAATATTTTAACGTCTGTCAACTTTTTTTAACGGAATGACCTAATTTGAAAATAAAAATTAGTTCAGTGAGTTAATTTGAAAAAATTAAAAATTCAATTGGGTATTCAATAAAACGTGTTAATTCGGTGACCAAATCATTAGTTTTGCTTATACTTATTTACGTAAGTGAGAACTAAAATATCGACATAAATATTTGACATACTTATTTACGTAAGTGACGACAAAAAAATTGATATAAATATTCTTTATTTATGTAATACTCTTTTTATTTTACAAAAAGATTCTTATTTTAGTTTAATCAAAGGGTTTGATCAGTTACTAACATTTGTTGCTTTTGTGATTTAAATAAATTGTGTTTAAAATAAGTTGTTATTTTGATGAATAAGATTTTCAAATGTGTTTGAATTTTTAAACTCTAAACGCATCAAATGCTGAGTAACTAAATATACACTAATTAATCTATAAAATTTTTAAAAATTTAAATTGTGATATAAGTTTATCTAAAATTTCAGAACAATATTTTTGAATTAGTAATGCTTTTTAAATATTTTTTAATATTAACTATTATATTTATTAAAATTAAATAAAGAAAATTGAAGAAGAAAATAAATAGTATTGAAACAAACAAGCTGCTTAGCTATAGCGTTAAATGACTTCATCCTCCTCTTTTTATTTATACAAAATCTCATTTCCCAATTTCTTCGAACTTCATGTTCTTCGTGGCTTCATCAACCGTCGAATCAAAACTCTCAAATCTCGACATCAATGGCGATTGGATATCCTCCGTTCTAAATTTGTGCAACAAACTCTCTATTTTATAGTAAATAAAAATAAATTAGGGACATGAGTAATAATTTAAAATTTATTATATATTAAAAGTTGAATATAATATAAGAATTATAAAAATATTATTTATTCTAATTTGTTTGTGTTCAAATTAGACTAATTTTGAATGAAAAACTTTGACAATAAAATGACCAAATTTTCTATTAATTTATTATTATTATTATTAAAAAATTTAGAAGCATAGGAATCGAAAAGAAATAATTTCTTTTATTTTGGGTACATTTTAAAACAACTTAGAAACAGATTTTAATCAAATTCAGAAGTATTCGACGGGCTTTCAATCACCGAATTATCCTCCTTCATAAATAAAAAAAATTAAGGAAAAAGGAGTTTCTGTACAAGGAGTTTAAGGCAATTGATAATTTGTAGATCTTGTTCGTATCTAGTTACGCCAAATTTGGAGAGAGATCCAGTTTTTATTTTTGTTAGTGTGAGATACACAAATTTCGAATTTGAAGTACTGAATTCTATACTTCCTGTCAGATCCATCACTGAAGTCATTTCAGAAATTGGGTATTTGGTTATTCAAACGTTTTAATGTCCATTGTTGGGTTATTTTTATTTAGCTTAGATTTTGATTTGGTTGTGATGTAATATGGATTTTTAATCGATATCTGGGAGACCCAATTTGGGAAGATATTGATTTGTATGGAGAACGAGTATGTTTAGTGTGACTTGATTGATTAGATGTACATGTGATAAGGAATTTCTGGGGTTTGTTTTTAGTGCTTTTGGTTTCGTTAATTGGTGATTGTCGCTGAGGGTTTGGAGGATACCATGTTTTGGAGGGGAAGTGAAAGGGAGAACAAGGAGCAGAATGGGGGGCCGCCTTGCGGGCAGGTTCGAGTGCTTGTTGTGGGTGACTCAGGTATTTTGTTATCATAAAAATATGTTCTTTCAGTTGCTTGAAGTTTTACATTTAGCTTATCACTTTTGGTTTGATTTGATTTAGTATTTTTATTTGCTGTTCTGCAATGTCTTTATTTTGTACTATTAGCTTTCACTGATTTATAGTGGGATAGCTCTTTACAGTAGAAAACTGTTACATAGATGAAATAATGTCTGAAAGTTGGAAAAGTTTCATAAATTATATGCCTTTTGGTTAGTGAAGTTGTTTGGTTAAGAATGGCGTATCAGCCAGTAGCAGATTGCAGCATATTTGGTGATAAGCAAGAAATCATTGTTTTGAAGCTTAAAAAAGCTTGATCTAAATGAATTATCCTTTAGAAGAACTTATCCTCTGTATTTTATATTAGAGTATAGTTCTAACCTCTGGACCTGTGTAATTGGACTAAATTGCATAAGCGTGTACAAATCTAGTGTTCTGTGATTATTGAGGAAGGATGTGGTGAACAGAAAGGATGAGAGTGCTCTGAATATGCTACTATGTTATCAATCCCTAAGCCTACTCCTTTTGTAACATACACTCCAATATCGTCCCTGAGCTTTAGCCACAAATTCCACATACCAGCCTTTCAAAACCCTACTTTTCATGTAACACCCCCTTCCCGAAAAGGGAGGTCACGTGCAAAGCATAGCAAGCCTCAAAATAAGTAAACAGAGCACTAATGACTTCAAATATGTAATAATGATATCCATCAATAAAGTATTAAATACAATTTTCCAAATAGAGTCAAAATAATCAAAACCTAAAATTGAATCAATCTAAATGGTAACGGCAACTCTCTCATCATACTAGCCCTAAATCACCCCTGCAAATCTGGCAGAAGAAAAACACAGCATGAACCAATTGCCCAGTACTGATATAAAGATACAAAAGATATACAACTGAAATACGAAATCAACAGAGACAAAATATTGCGTTTGACAAAAAAATAAAATCTCCAAAGATTTGATTAGAATATATCTGAACCAACAGAATTAACGAAACAAACAGAAGAGTAAAGAAAATAATGAACTGAAATAACTAACCCAATTAATTGAACTGAACAGAAACCAACAAAACTAATACAATAAAATAATAGGCTGAATCAAATGGCTGGGGTTATTTCATACCGATTGAGCTCAGAAATATACATTGTCACACATGCAAGTCAAAATAATGCCACACCGACAAATCAAATGATGCCACACAGGCAATCAAAATAATGCCACACATGCACTCACACATTGGACTGCGAATCCAAATGTATGCAAATCGGATAGGTATGTTTGGCACAACATCACTAATCCGCAGAACAGAAAACTAAGGTTAACCCATACGCCTCCTACAACAAAACACCAAATGACCCACTTCCTCCGGAGTCTAAACGGAGACGCCGTGAACTAATCACACTGCCACGGAAAGTGTCATGCCTTTCGTGCCAAGGTGACATGCCTGTGGTGCTCACACAGGTGGTTATAGTTCAGGTATACCCTACGGTATATTCTAACAAAAATATCATGTTACAACACATGCTACATAATATCCACAGAAATAGGGTTCTAATGTATATGTTGAACCAGATCAAATTATAATGTCTCCAAAAGAAGATAACAACATATATCGCTCTACAAATATTAAAATAAATACTAGACATGATAACCTAATTCAAAGAGTACAAATACACATCCAATGTATCAACTCCAAAATAAAACTATTATATGAATTTCACAAGAAACAATTATGTGAAATAATAATAAAATTCGAAACAAGGAACAAATACACATACACATCCAATGTATTAACTCCAAAATAAAACTATTATATGAATTTCACAAGAAACAATTATGTGAAATAATAATAAAATTCGAAACAAGGAACAAAACGAACAGATCAAAAATTAAAGAGTATCGCTGAATGAGTACGGAATCCGTGCCTGAATATAATACCGAAATAATTCACCGAATCCAATTATCACACCACTAAACCTCCTCAATCCGATTTATATAATTATCTATATAATACAAAACTATTAATTAATTCGAATTAATCTACACAGTTTTTAGTTCGATTTATACAATTGACATTATCACTAAATACTTACTAAAATATTACATATATACAAATGCTAGTGAAATGGCCCACAGCCTCCTGCAACTATAATAGATAACTTATTTAATCTTTATATATATTGATGTGAATAGTATCTAATTCTCCTTGCTTGATGGGCATGATTACAAATCAAACTAATTCAGAGCACTCTTAGTATCCGCGTGAAGTTTCTATTATAAAAAATATAACCAGACTACTCCCTTTTCTTCCATCATACTTGTGTATATAATTTTTTTTTTAGGATTTATACCGCCTAAATTCGATAATCTTTATAGCAATTCCTTTATTGTTGAAAATTCAATTCACCACTACTATGTTCACCCAAAAAAGAATAATAAAGTAATTCATATTGTTACAATACCTTTTTCTTTCCTATGAAATCTTCTGATTTTCTCTTTTCTTGTTCTTCCGCCTTACGCCCAATTCTTTCAACTCGCAACTACGGTAGTGTACGTATGATTAGGTTTTACTTATTTATTAATATATGTAATTAGCCCTCATAATATCAACATGATTTAATATTACATAAATAAATTAGACCCAATTAATTTAAAGGCCCAAATTAATGTAATTTTTACTTATTATGGTCCAAATAAATTAACTACAGTTTGACCCAAATATAGAAAAAAAAAATCCAATTTTACCAAGTTAATTATTCATCACTTATTAATATTTATTAGTCCAAATTAATTAAATAACAAGTTTGACTCAAATAAAAGACAAAGTCCAGACAATATGTTTTAAGAATATACAATTTTTTCCGGGTATTACATTTCATTAAATTCTTTAAAACCTACATTACTAAAGCAGTATTTCTGTATGTAATGCCTTAAAGGCCTCTGACATTTGGGCAATAAAGCTGTCTCTGGAGATCCTACCTATAAAATATGATCGAGAAGGTTTAACTTCAAGGGTAGTAAAGGTTAGTAAAGGTTAGTAAATTGGGTTGTATCCGGGAGCTGAATAAGCATATCCAAGGGAAGTGCAAAAGATTAATAGAGAAGTGGTGAGTTTATATTTGTTTCTTTGAAAAGTTGTCATTTGTTCCTATTATTCTGCAAATGAGAAGTACACATGATAATTGATTCTGCTTTATAGCAGAAAAGAAAAATTTTAATGGATTGTTGTGATGATTAGATGGTGGTTTATTCGAGTTACCGGATACTCTTGTTGACCTAGTAAATTAGTAATTGCGTACCTAAATATGATACTCTTGTATGCTAATACTCTAAATTTAGCGTAACAAAAATTGTCATTTTTGTTCTTCCTATAATTTCACAACCATCAATATTTTAACTTAGTATTGGATGCTCAAATATCACATTTGTACTACATTACTTAGAATACAATCAACTTATTGGTTCAACTAACTCTTGTATAACACTTAGATTTATAATATAAAGATATAACTATAAGCACTTATATAAAGATATATTAGCATAATTACGTATAGTTTCACAAACCGAAGCGAACTGCGTTCCAAGTAAGACCGAGTTTATTAGTATCTATCTGATCGCCGAGCGATATAAATATAAATTTAGTTATAAGAACATAAGAAATACTAAAATTATATATAAAGTGCTTATAATTAATGCCATAAATATATTGTAACAACAATTAGTAGCAATGAGTACTAATAGTATTGAAATGGTTCGTCAATAGAGATGTTTCACACGCATACCATTACCAGCCACAAGGTTTAGCATTTACACCTCTAAAATGACCCTTACACTGCCAATCACAACTTTCATTTCAAAATATTCGGGAGTTAAGACTATTCAAATGGTCCTTTTCGCCATGCATAAATTGAATAACTCTGTGGAGGGCCTTTTTTGTGTGAACCTAGAGTACAATGTCTCTCTACTCCCAAAAGAAACTTTTTAGTATCGGCGTATTGGAGCGGTTTTGGCTCTTGCCAAACCGCAACCTTGATTTTTTCATGTGATTATTTATGTAACGTGTATGTTTCGGAGAAATTTCGGCTGATAGGTAGCGGAATGGTTTAGGACCAAATACCAGGGGTAAAGGATAAAAACACCACACACAAAAGAAATATAGTTAATACATATTAACTAGTAGCTAAATTGGTATTAAAAAATAAACTAAAACATTATAAAACTATACTTAAACTAATTGGCAAAAAAAACAACTATACATACTATATAGAACCTAAGTTAGCTAGAGTTTAAAAAAATTGTAACCATTTTATTTTGAACCATGTATTGGTTGCTTAGATTTTTAATGTTATTAAAAGGCATTTGGTGTGGGAGCATGGCTAACATAAATTTGAGATAGAATAATAAGCATTTTTGGGTATCTTTTGTCGATATCTGTTTATATTTCTGACTATAAAAAATCTTCAATATTTTCTGAAACTCTAACTAGTGGATTGGGGTGTGTATGGTCACTATTAGAGAGTGATTTATGTTTTTGAGCCTATCTTCTAACCGTTAAAAGTTAAAAACTTTTGGAACAACATCTACTTGATAATTGGTATCTGATTTTAATGCCTTAATTCAAGTGTGTTGTTCCGTGTTTTATTTTCTTGAGTTATATATGTATATATATGTATATATATGTGCAATCAATCCTTAACAACTTAAGTAGATGGACCAACTGATGATCTCATGATCATGATGTTGTCACAATGGAGAGGGCTATATATTATTGAACTGTATATTTCTACTTAAATATGTTATCTTAGCTGAGTATAGTGGTGCTCTGGAGTCTGGACTCTTCTAAGTTGCTTAAGATGGCTATTCTGTTGCTTTGCCTCCTTTAATCACTCTCACTCTTATTATTGGTTTCCATAACCTTGAGCTCCAACTGAATGCTTGTAAAATATTATTGATGTTAATTGTTTAGAGAAACTTGACAGCTAGTTCTTTCCTCATGCTGCACATGTGAACAAAATAGAGCACTATTAATATCCTCTGGACCTACAAGTTGTTAAGAAAGAATAGCGTCCAGCAAATTGATGTCGGCTAGGGATATAAGAGATTGGTATAAACCTGTTGAGCATATATGATACAGACTTGACTCGTGTTTTACGTTGCTGTGTTCTTCATACACATGACTGAGGAGATAAAGAGATAGGGATTGGATATTGAATTAATGTTCACTTAATGATAACACATCATGTAAAATCTTGGAAAAGACATTTACGGTCGCTGGTGTAACCTATGACTAATTAGAGTGTTCAAATCAGTTTGAATGACTTGAAAAATGTTGTCTACTCTTGTTATCTAGTTCATGCTGTTTACATGGTCTAGCTTCTATTTGTTTTACATCTATAAATATCCTCCTAATTGCATAACATGGAGTTCCACTCAAATTCCAATTTTTTGACAAATATTTTTATCTGTATTTTTCTTGTTATTATATCTTGTAGGATTGGTACATATTTTTTGTCAGAATTTTTACTTATCAATAATAAGAAGGTTTCTTAAAATTTATTTTTTGACCTTAGAACTGAGCAATGGATCAAATCAAATAGAAAAATGTCCTGGCTTCAACATTCAATAAACTGAAAATGCCTACATGTGAACATTGACTGTGTCGTAGATATGCGGAGGAAAACAGAAAACGAAAAACGGAAAACATACTCTTATGTTTTTGATGTTGAGCACACTTTATCCTGAGGCTTTCAATCATATTAATTTTAGTAAATCTCAATATCTATTTTTCTGGTAGGTGTGGGGAAAACTTCTCTTGTTCATCTGATTATGAAAGGTTCTTCCATTGCACGTCCTCCTCAAACAATCGGGTGTACTGTTTGCGTGAAAGTAAGCCATTATTTCTTTCTTATGTACAAATTTATACCCGTGTTATTTAAATCTTCATTAAAATTTCCTTGGTTCCGATATCCAGCATACTACTTATGGAAGTTCTGGTAGCTCTTCAAATAGCATTAAAGGTGACACCGAGAGAGAATTTTTTATTGAACTTTGGGATGTGTCAGGACATGAGCGATACAAAGATTGCCGGTCTCTTTTTTATTCACAAATTAATGGTGAGAGATGAACCTTCTTATATGGTGCCTAATCTGCCCTTGAAAGTTAAATGATAGATACTTTTGGAGCCTGATTATTTGTTTCAGGTTGTTCTATTTTGACCTTTATGTGGTTAACTGTGAGACTTGCAAATGTAATTATTGTTCTGGCTGTAATTCATTGGCAGGCATTATTTTTGTTCATGATCTCTCACAGAGAAGGACAAAAACAAGTCTGCAGAAGTGGGCTTCTGAGATTACAGCAACTGGAACATTTTCAGCTCCTCTAGGGTCTGGAGGGCCAGGTGGCCTTCCTGTCCCATACATTGTTATTGGTAACAAAGCAGATATTGCTGCAAAAGAAGGTACGAGAGGAAGCAGTGGCAATCTTGTTGACGCTGCTCGCCAGTGGGTAGAGAAGCAGGGTTTACTTTCGTCAAGTGATGAACTTCCATTGACTGAGAGTTTTCCTGGAAGTGCAGGCCTTTTAGCGGTAAGGTTTGACATAAAGCTTATAAACTAATCCAAAAAAGAAAAAGGAAGAAGATAACAAAAACTAATTTATTATCACTTCGGACAATTTAAATAATAGAACTGACAAAATATGACAGACTAATCACGTGATAAAATAGTCTAAAGTGATAATAAAGTACAATTAGTCCTATTCCACCCATTATTTTTGCAAACAAATGTTGCTTTAATGTCTTATTTTAATGGAGTTGGGATCTCCCAAAAGTTGAGAGATTCAATGCTGAGTGTTCTAAGATATCAGTTTGAGATATAGCATTAAACTTTGAATCTGGAAGTTCTAACGTAGCACTTTTAATATGCTGATGTAATTGTGTATTTTAATGGAAGCATACCTTTTTTATTTTCAATTTATTTATTATTATTATTATTTTTTGGGGGGAGGGGGGTTGTGCAGAAAATTTTCTTCTTTAATCTATGTTTTTGTTCTTTAGATACAAATTTAATTAGTCTTTCGACCAATGATTTTTATTCCTTTTATCCCAAACTATTTGGGGCAGACTCAAAATGTATCTCCTATGTAAGCAAAAAAAGGAAAGATAAGTAGAAAGCTAAGGAGACAAAATAAAATGAAAAAAACAATTTAAAATTGAAAATAGAAACAGGCATGACATCATGGTGGATTTGGTGGGAAAGCTCCCCATCCCCTACCTGCTTATGAAAGACCCACCCCGCCTGCTGCGCCTTGATTATTAGAAGGATTTAGAATTATGACAACCCCCCAAAACTCCCAGCCAAACATTTGTTTGCATATGAAGCCAACAAAGGATCAAAGTACCACAAACAAATAATTCAAGTGTCTGGTAAAAAATGAATTTCAAGCATGAGAATTACTCGGAGAAGATCTGCAGAAAACTATTAATGGCGAGATAAATTTGAACGGTGGCAAGCTATGAATTTGCAGAAAGTATGGAGTTGCGTATGTAGAGAGAGAGATAATATCTTCCCCGTGATACACGACTCTTCTTCTCGCACCAGCTCATCTATTGTTGGATGTTGCATATGACCAAACCATCTGAACCGATGGTCCCTCATCTTCTCCTCAATCGATGCCACCCCTACATTCTTTCAAATTTCCCTGTCCTTTCCAACTTTGTATGGTCATTCATTCATCTCAGCACTCCTTTTTCAACAATTCTCATCGTATGCATATGTTACTTCTTTGATCGCACAACATTCAGCTTCCTTTAGCATTATTGGCCTTAGTGCCTCACCGTCTTATAAAATTTTGCCTTCAATTTAGTTGGAATTTACATTTGAACAACACCCAACTGATGCACCATATTGCTTGCTTGCTTCCTTCGTCATATAATGGTGTGGCTTACATTCTTACCAACATCCCCTTTTATGTAAAATTGATCCCAAGTATGTAAAGACATTCTTCTTGCACACCTCCTGTCCAGCCATATTCACAATTCATGCCTCTCGTCTTTTAATATAGTTGATCTCGCACTCTATATTGTGTCTTACTCGGACTTAATTTAAATTAGATTCTACTGTAGTTTTTTATTACTCCAATTAGCATTATTTCCTACCCTAGTTTCATCAATTAACACTATCATCAGCAAATAACATATACCATGATACCTAATCTTGAATTTCTTCTAATAGATCATCCAAAACTAAGGCAAAAAGTTTATTTACTCTTACCAGAACGTCACCACATATTTTCATATAGCAATAAATTATAGAAAGCATGGGGACACAACAAGTCATATTTTTGGTTGTCGCTGATGGGAAGTGATTGTGCATTGTGCTTTGTGTTGCTTTCGACATGTTCAACTTTTTAGGCCATATTTTCAATATGTTCTTAGATCAACTATTGCTTTTGTGAATTTTTTGTCAGAGTTCAGCCTTGGTTTATGAGCTTGTGTGATATGGTGTTGTGGGCTGCTCTGTCTTTTTGGTATCTTTGTTTGTCACGGGTGGCTCCCGCTTGGTGCCTTTTTGAATAAAATCTTATTTTCAGGCAAAAGAAAAAAAAAACAGTTCAGGCTTTCGAACTACTTGTGTTATAGTATTAAAAGAAACTGCTCTTATTACTTCATGTTATAGGATAATTCAATAACTTACTGTTTTTGACTTTCTATATTCTTGTGGCCTAGAGGAAAATTCCCGTATAATGGTTGTGACAGACGAATGAAACATTCTCTACCCTGCTGGTGAATTCTGTTTGAGCAGTCTGAAGAATAGTTGGAAATTCGCTGGTGCTACCAGTCGGTAAAATTTATTATGGAAGATAGATGGACATTAGGCCTTATTTAGTCCATATACAAATGTAGTTCCATACACACACATAAGCCTGCTTATATTTATAGAATCATAAATATATATATGTGATTTACATTGATATAAACGGGTAGCACTGATTGCCTTTAATAAACCATAACTATTAAAAAGTAGATTGATGCGTGTGATATTTATATTTTCATCAATTAAAAAGTACATGCATTTCAAACAGCTAGCTAAACTCTGTGTTAATAAGGTCTTTTCTATAGCTGATTCTCCATCTGTTGATAATTTGTGTAAACTTCTGGATCTTTTAAAAATGTGTAGGCTGCTAAGGAAGCAAGATATGACAAGGAAGCTGTGATGAAGTTTTTTCGGATGGTATGTTTTTTCCTTTAGTACATGCTGTGCTTTTTAATATTCACATGTTGCTATCATCTAAAGTTAAATAACAATCCCTTTTCAGTTGATCAGGAGGAGATATTTTTCAGATGAAGTGCCAGCTGCAACAAGCCCTTGGTCTACCCCAGTCCAGAGAACATCGCAGCGGTCGGGCGAAAATTCAAGTGATGACGATAGGTTATATAAGGGTACAAGGTATCACTACCTGCTTAACACTATGTTGCAAAACTTTTGCTTGCAAATGTTCCTGTTACTTTAGAATCAGTGTTTGATGTCATATCAGTGTTATCATGTGGATGGTGATTTAATCTGATATATTTTGGGGCTCATATCATGCCATATTATCTCTGCCTCTCAGGCATACCACACAAAGGTTATAATTTGTAAAAGCTGTGTTGTACAAGTGTCAAATGACTCGCTAATCATACTTCCAAAGCAAGACCCACATAATATTGAAAAGATCATCATATATGTGTTTGTAAGAAACTAGCATTAAATCTGTGTTTGAATACATAGATAAACATGCATATATGTATGTGTATTTTGGGGATGTTCAAATACATGTTTGCACCCACAAATCTGTATTTGCATGCATGCGCCACCCCCACAAACACCCCCCCCAACAAACACACACTCAGAGCGACACACACACACACGACTGTAACTGGGAGAAAGTCATTTAGAAGTTTATTATACCCTGCCGAGCTACTACAGAATCCAGAAACTGCAAATCTGGGTTGTGGAAATGGATTTGATCTCATCTCCCCTTCTTTGAAAAAATATCCAAAAGATTTATAGTTTGAATGGTTTAATGAATGGTTACTAAAGATTTACTTAATGATAAAGGGTTTGCAAGGGTGTGGAGTGTGGAAAGAATTTGAAAGGTTTAATAGAATGGTTACCAAAGATTTGCTTAATGATAAAGGATTTGCAAGGGTGGAGTGCGGAAAGGAATTGAACTTACCACTAAAGAGACTACGTGGTCTAGAAATTTCTCATACGAATCATTCCATCTTTTAACTTACAGGTTTTCAATATATATTGATATCACAATTATCATTAATATTTTCTCCGATACTATATGGTCCTATCTGTAATCTAATTAAATTTCTGCTAAATTGTAGTCTTGTAGGTGACCCTTACAAGTACAATGCAATCCCTCCGCTTCCAGCACAACGCAATCTCACACCACCGCCCACTCTTTATCCTCAGCAGCCCATGTCGACACCTGACAACTATACAAGCATCCCAAGATTTGCCATGACGGCTGCCCACGAGTATAGCAGTGCCGCCAGATCGAAGCGTACAGATATTAATGTCTGATGATCGCTCATCTATCATCAGCTCAAAAGAAATACATCTACAAAGAAGAGCAGTTATATGCCATTTTTTTGGTATTTTATTTTATATTACACTTGTAAACTGATCCCTTCATTCTTTCACTCACCCAGAGTATTGTGTGTTACTGTGTCTTTCCAATGTATAATGACTGATGTTTAACCTAAACCTGAGATAGATTCTCTTGAAGAAAAATATTAATTTTGTGAAGAAATTTTAGAAAATGGTAATGACTAGTGTGTGTTTTTTTAAAGTAAACTTGAGTAAGTTGTGGTTTATGACAATGCATACATGATACATGTGTCAGAAGCTATAAAATGGTACATATCTTGTTCAAATGCAGTGTGTTAAAAATTGTTTATTAATACTTCCTTATTTCTAAATTATAGAATTATTATTAACTTTTGAAAGCCACATTTTTAAACTCAAGATTAGAATAATTTATTAAAAATTATTAGACAATAGATTTTAGAATGAGTAGTGTATTGACTTTTTAGATAGTTTTCTTAGATAATAATCATTGTATTGACAATTTAAATTCGAAAATATTTTTAAAAAAATCAATAATAATCTTATATTTCGATATATTTTGAAATCGAGAAAATATAACACTTGAGACGTGTCTCCCATTATTGTGTACATCAACTATCATTACCTCCAACTCCAAGTAGATTGAAAAAGAAAAAATTATGACTAAAATATTTATGTTTTAAAAGAATATTTTACTGAATTTATCCTCTAAAATATTATTTTTTGACACGATACCAGATACGTGCTTAAAATATATTTATATATTATATTTTAAAATAAAATTTTAATGTAACTGATACATAAATTTGTTGAAAAAGGGAACAAATGATATTAGTCAAGTTTGATTTCAAAAAATTCATTTTAATTTTCTCAAAAAATGCGTGAAATAAATTAAATTAAAACAAATTAGGTCCAATGGGCCAAAATTGAGCCTTTCGGGTCAATACTATACCCGCACCCAGAGATCGGAGTAAAATAAACGCATTTGCTTTCTTAAACCCTCACCTCACCATCATCGTAAGAAAGCAGCAAGAAAAATAAATTTGGGCGTGGAATCTGCTTAAACCCTTCACATTTGCTTCTCTTGCTTCCACTTTTAATTAGATCGGCGAGTCTTCATTTGATTCAGGTGACACCTTTATACATTCACATTTCAAATTTAAAATTCTCTATCTCTAATTTCTTGTACTTCTTTATTCTCCTTTTATTTGAAATAACTAAACTGAATTTGTGGATGCTTAAATCAAATTATAAGTTATTGGGGTTTTGTTATTTCGTTATATATTTCAAATTATGCTTCGTATTAGCATAGCTATAAGCCTATATCCTTACTGTGGATATTGTCAAATTATAAGTTATTGGGTTTTTGTTATTTCGTTTTATACATAGGCGGAACAGGGGGGCGGGGGCATCTGACCCTGGTAAGCGGCGGCGACTCCCCTACGGCCTTCAGCCCTTCAGCAGTTCAGATGGCAGCGGCTGCCGGCTCAGTATTCTGATCTTCTTCGCAGCACAGGTTAAGTTTTTTTTTGACCAACATGAAACGACGTCGTTTCATTAAAAAATAAATATATTTTCTCAAATCTTGCATGAGGATTTAGTATTTAGGGATTTTCTTTTCTTACTTGACTACTTCCGTTCTGGCTTCTGCGCCTCTTCCTCTTCGCCATTTCGGTTCTTTCTTCCGCCGCTCTCCGCCTCATCCAGTCATCCTTCAGGCTTCATCCCATTACAGGATCACCGCCGCGGTGCCGCTGCTTCCTTGCTCCGCGCCTCCGCCAGTCGCCAGACCACCATTATCCTCCACCGAGTAATCTTCCACTGTACTTCTTTATTTGATTTTTCATTATGTTCCTAAGTCTTCAGTTTCAATGTTTTATTCTCCGTGTCCATGGGACATCAGTACATCACAAGGTTTAGTAATCAATTTTAGGTTAGAAAAAAGATTTAAGAAAAAATAAAATTAATTGACAATAAAAAAGCGAAAAGAAAACTATGTTATTTCGGGTATATGTAGGTATTCCTTTTGTTTATTTATTTATTTATAAGTTAATAATAACATGTGAATATTTTAGCCTTTTTTGTTTACGGTTGAATTGATAACAACCTAAAATATTTGCAAAATATAATAATTGGTACGGATAATTCAAGGTAACACAAAAAAGAAAACCAAAAATGGAGGAGAAAAGAGAAAATATGGTCCATATGGAGAGCCAGTGAATATAAAAACAGAGGATGAGGTTAGGAAGGAACGGTGAGAAAACATTCTGTCAAAATGGACCTTGATTTTGGGACGGGAGGATTATGATTATGTCCCTTCTTATGTTTTGATGTGTATTTTTGTGCCTATGCTGAAATTGCAATTTGTCTTCCATCACTTAAGTCTTGACTTACTAAAATTAGGTTAATTGATGAAATTATGTTGAAAATTGAAATGTTTGAATAATTGAATTGATGAATTATGAAATTATTATGAAATGTTTAAATTGATGAAATTATTGATTAGCAATTGATGTTTTTATTTATACTAGATTATGGATAAATACTTGATTAAGCGACAAAGAACTGTTGATTCTTCTAATAATCAATTACCAAGTTCCAAAGCAAGTGGTGGTATTAATTTTTTTACTGATGTATTTTGACCCCTCTACAAACACGTTCTGGTTCCGCCACGGGTATATATATATATATATATATATATATATATATATATATATGACACAACGAAAGACGGTAAAGAGAATAGAAACAATCACATGAATTGAATCTACGTACTTTGTAATCACAGAAATTCAGAAAGTTTGGGATAAATTGACTAAATAAAATATTTCATAAACCAAAATAATAATAATGAGTTGTTCGATTACATTAACCTTGCACCATATTTAGACTAGTAAAAAGGAACCTAAAAAACTTCCTATTTAAAATAGAATTGAAAATCTTCCAAAAATTACTAAATAATAATTAAAACTACCTGACTACTAATTAATAAATAAAAATACATCAAATATTTAAATTTACCATAAATACCAAAACATAAATTATATTAAATTTTGACACCCATGTCATTCCCTTTTGCTTGGAGAAAATTCGACGTCGAATTTTAAAATGAAGTAATATGAAGCCCCAACCGCTAAACATTCACAATCTTCCTTGTACCATGTATTTACGATGCTGTTTCTCAAAGAAAAATTTTGGAAATAATTTTGAAGTAATCAAAGCCTTCATATTAACCTGCACTTGCAACAAATGATTAGAACGATGAAACCAAAATTTTTTAAGTTGTCCAACATAGGATTTTGAAAATTTTACGATATTCATATCCTTATGTCGCTATAACTCCAAATCACGTGTTGTGAATGTTTTATATACTCGTAAGTGCACGAATCGAATATTTAGTATAGCTTACAAGTGTGAGGTCGAACCCTAATGACTTGACGGATGAAACGTGCTTCTCACTCACTAATTCTAATTAATTCCAAATTTAGCTCAGAATTTTCGAGAGAAATTTTATCAACTAAAAATACGCGAATAAAATAATCAATAATAAAATACTAGGGTAGCGAAGGCATATATTTAATATCATCTCCCTAATATTCATGTCCAATAAACTCTACTCTCGCACTAGTTTGGTCTCTCAACTCTACTAAGGGGGCGTTTGATAAAAACTGAATAAATCTGAATCTGAATGAGCTGAATCTGAATGAAAAAAACTGTTTAATAATTGACATGTCTGAAACATCTGAATGATAAAACTTTATTATTTTACCCCTCTGAAAAAATTCAAAATTATTGTAAATTTATTTAATATTACTTAATATAATAGTTAATTTTTTTTTAATTTTTTAATTTTTTTTACTTCATTCAGCTGCTCATTCAGCCATTCAGTTCAAAAAATCTGACTTAGCCATTCAGTTCGTCTATCTTACCGATTCAGCCATTCAGACCAAAATAAACGCACTGACTGATTCAGCCGTTCAAATTCAGCTCCATTCAGCTCTAAACAAACCCCCTAAATGCGAAAAATAAAATCAATTAAATCCAATTAATTTGTAAAATTAGATTATTAATTCTTCCATAGCCAAACATATGTATAAAATCAAAACACTTATCATTTCCATCGAAACACAGTTTATATCCGCTTTTAACAAATTATAATATGAATCCAATAAATAATAATGAGAATCCTACCTTATTTTTTTATCAATAAAAATAGACATCCAATAGAAAGAATTATTTTTAACGCGAAAGCACTAAATTGGTAGAATCAATTGGCATGAATATGTGCAACGGAATCAATCAATTATATTCATCCTCAATATTAGAAAATAACCCAGCCTTGCATGCTTGAAGTTAGAACACAAGACATAATTAAATAATGCCTGTTTAAATAAACAGAATATTTATTTCAATGTACCAATTAATTGAATAAGAAAATAAAATAAATTCTGAATTTCAATCTTCAAAAGTATTCTGCTTTAAATAATAAACAATGTTATCCTTAACATTCAAAAACAAAACAAAAACAAAAACAAAAACAAAAACAAAAACAAATAAATAAATAAATCAAATAAAAGAATTGGCCCTCGATCACATTCAATATGAAAAGAGACTCAAATGGTTCAGTATATGTAAAACAACTCCTATAGTATGACTTCAGTTGCCACAAGAAGCTCAAGATAATACAGCTATATGAAGAAATTAAAATTGAAACATAATATCACACTTACAATTAGAATCAATCAAATCATACTACATCTATATGAAGAAAAATAAAAATGACTTGAATAATACCTCAATACATTGAGAGAGAGAGAGAACATTGGGTCCTCTGAAAAACAGACTTCTCCAGTAGAAAAAAATGTTTCTCCCTTAATGAATGGTTCTCCTCCTTTTTCAATTCGGTTCGTTCCATAAAAAGAAAAGAAAAAAAGATTTTCAAAAAAACCACTCTCTCTTCCTCTCTCCTCTTGATTTGATCTCCCCCCTTGATTCTCGCACTGCTCCCTTATTTGATATACCAAATGTTTTTTTGATTTGCTGCTGTGCTGCTTTTTTTTTAAAATCTCATCCTCTTTTTTTTTGTTGTTGCGGCTATCTCTAAATCTCTTTGAACTTTTCTTTTCCTTTAGGGCTTCAATTAAAAGTGTTGGCCTGCTAAGCTTCCTTCAATAAGTTACTGGGCCTGACTCACAGTTTGAAATAATTGGCTTCTAAGTTCTAAATTAATCCGTTTAAAAGCCAAATTTCTTTATTAAATTCCAAACATCTGAGAAACATTAAAAACGCAACCAATAATAATAATATATGCTTTCAAAATATGAATTAGCAGGCTAGGATATACCAATTTCTTAGCACATCAATGAGCATCCTCAATCACTAACCTTGATCCGTCTTTAACTATGATATCTTCCTCAAGCTCCTCCTTTGTGTCTTCCACACTATTAGAATGGACAAATCACACTTTTTATTAGAAATAGGATTGATGACACTACAACTTTCTTGAGAATTTTTCCTGTTGACTATGATATTCTTGCAACACCTTCTAACTTCATTAAAAAAAGAAATATCGTTTTGACGCACTTCTCTAACTCTTCTTTTCTCAACTTGATATTGATGTTTCAATTCGGTAAGTCTATAATGTGCTTCTTCTAATTCCTCCAAAAGATCATCATATTGGGGCAACAAGTTTTTACAATAACGAACATAAATCTCATAATCGAACCAATCACATTCACTATTGAGGAAGTTAATATAATCTCATACTTGTTCAATCCATGCCTTTGTAAGCTTTAGACATTTTCGAAATACAGATCTGGATTAATTTTTTTGTCCACTGATCCACTTTAATCCGGAAATCCTGATTTTGGCCCCTAAGATCGTCTCTAGCCCGGAACTGGTTACCACGCATCATGGCGCCATGATCAGGCTCTTCATATGCACCAAACTCCTCATCAGAATCAGAATCCGCTATCAAAGGCTCTTCTACGTTCCTGTCCATGCCCCTGATGGTTACGTAGCATATTATCTCCGCCAGTGCCACGATCATCACCTTGACGCATGTAGACCATGTCGATTAGTGCCCTTTCGATCCTGTCGAACCTTTCGTTGACTGTCACTGCTAAATCTCCGCAACAGCGCAACTAATGTCCAACCTATTGAGCCTACCGATCAGGGTCCCAGTTGTGGCCTCTAGATTCTGCAACGCAGTTCAGATGACTGCCATCCCCTCGTCGTTACAAGGAGGTGGGTTGAGTTGCACACGTTCAACAACCATCAATTCACAGGCTTGAATCCTTGCTTTGATACCAATTGACACAGTGAAAGACGGTAAAGAGAATAGAAACAATCACAGGAATTGAATCTACGTACTTTGTAATCACAAGAATTCACAAAGTTTGGGATAAATTGGCTAACTAGCCAAATATTTCATAAACCAAAATAATAATAAGACTAAAAGACAAAATGCACCCCAAATTTTATATCATTGTTGTTTTTTGCACCCTAAACTGGAAAAGGTGTCTAAGTATACCCAAACTTTACTTATGTTGAACAAAAGACACTTTTATGACTTAACCGGTCAAAAATGACCGGCTCAGGTTGTAAATCTTATTACAGAGGGGTAAGCTTGGTATTTTACATTTATTGATTAATCTCTTACCCTTTTCTCTCTCTCCTCCATAACCAAGCAAACAATAGCAATAAAAGTGAGCAATAAGTTAACACGAGCAACTGAAATTTAGTTCGCCATGAATGGTCCATCATATACAAAGAATATTACTTGTCCAATACAACCCAACTAGCTTGAGTTCTCTTTGCCTCCATAGCTACTGCCCCACATAGCGATCCAGAAACAAGTTTTATCTTTACATTTATCTATAACAGAATAAGCACAACAATGGCACATCACTACATCAGTTATCAGGGAGAGTACAATACCAAACAGTGACCCATAACTTGAGGTGCACTGACCTTGTTAGGATCATAAACATCTTGGAGCTGAAGGATCATCTGAGAGCAGGAATCTGTTATATTATTTTTCTGTTCTGAACTTGTTCTTGAATGAGACATTTGGTGGCTACTAACATAATCTCCCGCAAACCTTGGGAAACCCCATTTTCTACCTAAACGAGGGATTAATTGTCAGTACTATGACACCCAAAAGGGGATTATGGATCAAAATCTAGTACAATGTATTCCAAACTTTTCATGCTGTAGCATGAGATCAATGACCACAGGAAAGCCAGACATCTTAAGCATGGAAAGACTAGTAATATACATGTAATTTGTGTTTGCAACTCCCCAGATCATCATAGAATTAACAGAAGAAGAAAAAATTGGAATCTATGGCTCAGCCCAAAAAACAATTCTCATCAAGAAAGTGGCAACCATCTATTTCCATTGTCCATTATGATTGTAAAACATTTCCTACAAAGATGTGGTCTTAAACTTCATGTTTGGTACCAAATAAAAACTTAATGCAACCATAACAAAACTATAACATGTTTAAACTGATCAACATCACCACTTTAGAGCAAGGAGATGATGACATTAATTAAAAGGAGCACCTAATCTACATAGTCCTTATCTTAAAAATAAATACATGTCAGATTGACAGCTTGACAGCTATTGAATAAACTCACAAGCCTGAACTTGAGCTTAATCAAATCATCCACAACCATTGAATAAACTCACAACCAAAAAACCCACTTCAAATTTTCATAAACCTTCAACAAAATCCACAGAAGAATCAAAACCCAGCCCCAAAATTGCTTAAATCCCAAAAACCTTCCTTCAGAACAATAATAGACAAGTTGAAGAACCCAGATCAAAACTCAACAAGATTCCACTAAAATTAACTCAAAACTATCACGTGAAAGAAAACAAATCTATGAAACGAAACACATGTTCGAACAGATTAAATAGCGATATATTTTGCCTCTCGCATTTGCGGTTTCCATGTAAATATCTTGTTTTTGTCTTTAATTTTCTTCGTTGATTTATGTGTTTGGCATAGTTTGTTATAACACTTCTCTTCACGATGACCCTATTCTTAGATTCCATATCCATGATAGAGCTTCCTTTTCTTGGAATTCCAATCTCTTTTTTGATCTAAATGACAGTGTTATTGATGACTGGATTCCCTTTTCCTTGTCCTTTAGTTCCTGCTCTATCCTCTTCCCCTGACAGGCATTTATGGACTATGGAACCTTCAAGGAATTTCTGATGAAAACAAAAATGGTGAGATTTCAACATAACAAGCAGTATAAATTGAACATTTAACTAAATATACTACAACATGTTCAGGTGAGAAAACAAACATAAATTAGCGGAAATGTGCAAACTGTTGAAATACATGTATACGTACATATCAGAGGAAAGAGATCATTTGAACGGTAAAGATTCTGAATTTCATTAAAATACTTCAATTACAACTTGTAAATCGCTACAACAAGAAACTGACATACAGATACCCCAACACCTCTTTATACCAAAACCTTAACCAACCAGATAGACTAATCCACCCACAATCAAGCACGCTCACCCCTAATACGGCGTGCAAGCTGGATATCCTTAGGCATGATTGTCACACGTTTGGCGTGAATGGCACACAAGTTAGTGTCCTTAAACAGTCCGATGAGGTAAAGCCTCCGCAGCCTCCTGAAGGGCAGCCACGACGGAGCTCTGGAATCGGAGATCGGTTTTGAAGTCCTGAGCGATTTCACAGACGAGGCGCTGGAAGGGAAGAAGAACAGACGAGGAGCTCAGTTGATTTCTGGTACTTTCTGATTTCTCGGAGGGCGACGGTTCCGGGACGGAAGCGATGGGGCTTTTTCACTCCACCGATGGCTGGGGCTGATTTGTGGGCGGCTTTGGTGGCGAGTTGCTTCCTCGGGGCCTTGCCGCCGGTGGACTTGCGGGCGGTTTGTTTGATACGAGCCATTGTCATTACAGGTTCATGATATACTAAAGCAATTTTGGGAAAATGAGACTGATATTCTCTCATATATCTGCGGTATTCAGAAGCAGGGGAGGAACGAGCTGTTGAAGAAGTTATGAAAAAGACTTAAATACCCCTTCAGATCCATGTGTGTGCTTTAGCCGGTCACTTTTGACCGGTTAAGTAAAGAAAGTGTGCATTTTGTTAAGTTTAATTGAATTTTGGGGTGTACTTAGACACTTTTTTCAGTTTGAGGTACAAAAATCAACAGTGGTGTAAAGTTTGGGGTGCAAATTGTCTTTTAGTCTAATAATAATGAGTTGTTCAATTACATCAACCTTACACCATATTTATATTAGTATAAAGGAACCCTAAATATCAAATTGATTTGGAATCAAAAACCTACCTAAAAAACTTTCTTCTTACAATAGAATTGAAAAACTTTTAAAAATTACTAAATTATAATTAAAACTACCTGACTACTAATTAATAAATAAAGAAAAATCAAATATTTAAATTTTTCATAAATACCAAAACATAAATTATATCGAATCTTGACATATAACACTTCCCGTGTCAATATATATATGATTACGTCTCTGCGCCGGCAGCCTACTAGGGTCAGATGCCCTTCTCCCCAACCCCCCTAGTTCCGCCTTTGCACCGCAGCCTACCTAGTTCCGCCTCTGCGCCGGCAGCCTACCTAGTTCCGCCTCTGCGCCGGCAGCCTACCAGGGTCAGATGCCTCCCAGCCCCCTAGTTCCGCCTCTGTGCGTGTTGTCAATATCTATTGCTACTTATATATAGCATATATTAATGAAATTATAGAGCCCGCTTAAATTTCATTAGTCTGAAAAAGAGCAAACTCAAAACAGAAATTAGATATCAAATTTTTTTGTTTTTTTTTTGTCACATTAACAGTTCCTTCCATATGATCGAGCAAACATATTGAGGGATCTTTACCCATAGCTCGCAGACAAAATTTATTTTAGGCTTTGATGGTTCTTAGAGGTCAAAAGTATTCCTTTGATATAAAAGAATCAATTTTGAAAACCTTTTATAAATGGGTTCCTAATTAAGGTTTTTATGGTAAAGAAAACGTAAAATGAAAAAACTATAAAAATGAAAAGGAAAGAATAGACACCCTTCTTCCCCCCCCCACCCCCCTCAGATTTTTAAGTTTATGTAGCTATTAGGTGAATTCCAATTCAAGAGATGATCTGTATTAAGTTAATAAGAATGTGTATATTTATACCTAAATATTATTTTTTAGATGAGTAACAAGAATGCATATATTTCTAGCCTTGTGGGCTGCGCTGTTGGTAAAATTGTAAGATGGAGCTGCTTATCTGAACTGGAAATTGGTTTACCCTAAGGGGAAAATTCGCATCAATTTTCATTGCCTTAAAGTGTGGAATTGATTATTTACACGTGATTGCTGATCTTGTACTGTTGAACATCGCTAGGAGTCATCTAGAGCATTTGACAATTGTGATTTTGCAAATGTTTAAAGGATCTCTTGACAATGCTTACTTCTCTTATATGAGTAGCTTTAACATACTGGCCTTATTCAGTTAGTGGCTTGTAAATTACCTAGTGGAGTATCTTCTAGATATTGCTTGCATTCTCATGTAGCTAAAGACACCCTTCTTTTTCAACAACCACTTCTTATTTATTTGTATAAAAAAGAAAAAGGCTTTGGATCGCCCTATACAATGTCAAATGGTGGGTTTGTCTGAACTAGTACATACATGTTAATTGATATATTGTCAGTATTAAGTTGTGCTCACAGCTTGTTTGTTACATGACCAATTCTACTAAATGAACAACAATAGCTGATTTAATCACAGGAATAAGAAATTTAATTAGTTTGGAAATCTCTTTTAACAATCCAAAAGGAGAATAAGTGGACAACTAACTACTATTTTATCCTCTTAATTCTTATTGGTGTAGAAGTAATGGTTGAGGTTTGGTGGTCCCTGTTAGGGGCAGCTATTCCGGCCATTGTTGCAGGGCAAGCATTAAGAATTAAGAGAACGTACTGAAGAGCAGAGAATCAAAAAAGCTCGCGGAAGGGAGAAGAATACTGACGATATTTTTGTTTGCGAGAGGGTCTGTACATCCAAGAGAATGCTGAAGAAGGTAGGAGCATTCTCCAAGGATCCTATTCCTGATACTTGTGTTACTGTTTGTGGTGTATCTGAGCTCGATGCTTGCTCTGATGCCTGTGCTCGCACCGTCTGCGTTAACCAGCACCAGGTACCTAACTGGAATGATGTTTGCCTTCGGAGATGTCAGAGTGAATGCCATTAAACTCTCTGCTTCTAGTTCTTCTTAGTGCACTTATTTTTCTTAATTCTGGATATTATAGATTTTTGTATAACATGCTGTTCTATGTTTTTGGTCATTCCATTAAGCAATTTCTGATAGTTTCTTTCGAGACTTTGGTG
>CM029019.1:164023388-164108416 GCA_016801055.1 Panax notoginseng
AATACACGAATATCCTTGGCCCGTAGTGCATGGATTATTTGGGTTGTGATACTAATGAATATCCTTGGCCGAAGTGCAGGGATGATGTGGATTATTTATTTAAGCTGAGTCTCAGCGATATCAGTGATGAAAAACCCTTTTAAATCATAAAGATAGTAGATTTTATTTTCTACTTGACTCTTTAATGGATTGCTTGTTCTGCTGCAGTTAAACTTGATGTTTGTTATAATAATTAGTTTAAACAAGGTTTGAAGGTTAATGATAATTTATTCTGCATTATCTTAGTCATAATATTTTTTTACTGGGCTAGTTGAGCTCACCCTTTCTTTCACTGTTCTCTTCAGGAAATGAGAATATAGCTGGGACGAGTCGGGGAACGAGAGTGATGGTCCAGATGATAGTATTAGTTTCCTCACTATTCTGTTAAAATAGTGTGACAATAAATGTAATGAGGACCTCTATTGAGTGTGGATATTGTCTAGATGACAATATTGAATTAAAACTCACAGTATAATGTTTAGTCGTAGTTTACACGACTGTTATGTAATTTAGTTTGTATTTGAATTCTATAACCATGTATTTGGTGACTCAAGATGGGTGATGTATACCTATTTTGGGGGCGTCACAGCTTACCCGTGATAACTTCGTTCGGGTTCTCGTCACGAAAACGCTCTCCCATAAACTAACGATTTTGACTTGTCTGGGACAACCTTTGGTGTCGCCATCCCAGCTGGACTTGACTTCTTCAACACATGACAAAATTGAGTTAGGTGACCTTCTCTTCCGCAATTAAAACACGCTTTGGGTTGTTGCGTACAGTTTGGACGGATGTGTCCCTCCTTTTCACATTTGTAGCATACGACCGTGGTCGTTCTCCTTCCTTTGTGAACGGGTGTTGGTGCTGACGTCTTTCCATCATTATTGAACCTTCTCTTCTTGAAGTTGTTTTCACTTAGTTCACCTTTCCTATTTCTTAGCCATGATTACTTATTCGCAAGTTGATATAAAATATTCGTTGTGTCGGGGAATATTCGTGTTGTTTGGTCGTTGTCTTTTGGTTGGGTTTAACTCATTATCGCGCTTCAATAACTGAGCCCTTTTCACAACATCTGAATATAATCAAAGTTTGTGAGAAATGAGGTATTGACGTATTTTGGGTTTTAAAACCTCGCAGAAACATTCGTGTCATACGCTCCTCATTATCTACCAAATGGGATGCAAACCGAGATAACTTGATGAATTCCACCTCCTTCATGTGATGAATACTTTTGGGAAAGTACTTATCGTTGAACAATTCTTAAAACTTATCCCAAGACATCTTTAGTGCGGCAGGTTGAGTACGTTTTATAGATTTCCAACAGTAATTTGTCTTTTCACGCAACATAAAGGTGGCAAGGGAACCTTTTGCTCTTTTGAGCATCCCAAGATATCAAATATCTTGGTAATTTGTTAATTCATGCCTTTTCTCTCGTTTGGTGTTGCATGAATTCTAAAAAGTTCCTAAACATACCATCGTTCGTTATTTGGTTGGTGTTGTTGTTTACACGAGGATTATTGCCTTCTTGATGCACATTATCCTGGGTATTGATCGTTGGTGACTCACGGTCTCATGTGCTCCATTGCTTATCTCAACATTTTTAGATGTCATTTTCAAACACTGCCACAAAATAAGGTTAATTGACATGCCACATATTATTCCTATATTCTGACCGACAATTAACTAACAATTAAGCTTAGGTAGGTCATACTAGCGAAGGATTTACCCGTTTCTCCCCTCCTAGTTCTAGCCTAAAATCTCAGCCAGGGATCATATCCCTAAGCTTTGATACCAACTGTGACGCCCCCAAAATAGGTATACATAACCCATTCTGAGTCGCCAAATACATGATACAGAATACAAATATAAACTTAATTATACAACATGAGCTGAGAGTTTTAACACGAATATTGTCTTCTAGACAATATCCAAACTCAAATGGAGTCCTCATGACAATTATTATCACACAATTTTATAAAATAAGAGGACAACTACAGTCACCATCTCGGACCGTCACTCCATTTTCTCCGACTAGTCCCGGCTACGTTCTCATTTCCTGAAGAGAACAATGAAAGCAAAAGGGTGAGCTCAACTAGCCCAGTAAGAAATATTATGATCAAGATAATGCAGAATAAATTATTATTAGCCTTCAACAGTGTTAAACTGAAAGAATACAATAACAACAAGTTTAACTGAGCGGAATAAGCATTCCATTAGAAGAGTCAAGTAGAACATGATATCTACTATCTTCTATGATTTAATAGTTTATCATTAATTTTATTGCTGAGACTCAGCGTAATAAATAATCCACATCACTGAATTATCCATGCACTACGGCCAATGATATTCATTAGTATCACATCCACGAATTATTTATGCACTACGGGCCAAGATATTTCGTGTTACACCATGGTCATGATCATGCCAAAAACTGTCCATCAATGCACTACGGGCCAATGAGGACTTTTACCACATCATTTGTAACATTACAGGTCATGATTATACCAAAAAATTCCTGGTCATAATCATACCAATCAACAGTCCATCTATGCACTACGGCCAAAGATGACTTTTATCACAATATAAGCATGAAGATGATGACAATGATATAAAAATTTAATTAAATGAAAACAATGATAAACTTTAAAGATTTATAATTCAATTTATCCAGAATTTAATAATGTCCAAATTGTCAACATGATACTGTTTTGTGGAGTAAAATTCAAGAATAATATCGTATCAAAAATAATTTAGACAGAAAAAAATCAATTTTTATTATGAATAGTACCCCGGGTGAATAGTATTCGAGTGAATAGTATCCCATGAATAGTACTTCGTGAATAGTATCTGTGAATAGTACCCTAGCATGAAAAAATTAAAAATTATCAAGAATGTTCATAATAATATTTTCGTGAAAAGATACTAGATGAAGCACAAATTTCAAGGATATTCTACTAATTTTACATAGTATAGAAGTAATACTTTAACACAATGAGTGTAGAATTCAGAATCTGAAATGAAAATAATATTACTTACATACTATAGAGTATAGAAGAAAATATTATTTCTTACGAATATTGAACAAAAATAATATCTCTTACCTTAACAAGAGTACTTCTGACTGGTAGGGCGAGAATATTCTTGAAAAAAAACTTGCACTATTTTTACACTCAAAGCTTCCTTAAACTCTAAAGAAACACGCTCAAAATTATAGAAGAAGAATTATCTGATTCTGGTGTGATTTTCAATTCTAAACTAAGCATCCTATTTATAGGAGAATGGAAGGATACTATTTGAAAATAAAAATCATGGGTGAACAGTGTAGGAATCAAGGATGCTCAACCGGCGAGAACTTTTAAAAAAAAAATTGATTTTACTATACTGCACTATGCAATACTATGCACACACTATGCAATACTATGCAACACTATGCAAATGTAATATAATATATTCTATTTTATATAAAAAACAATATATATATATATATATATATATATATAAATATATATATATATATATATATATATATATAAACAAAACTGAGATAATTTGTCCCGATGATTTTGAAAAATGGGTAAGTGGGGGTCCAAATAATACGCTAAACTTACAACAAATACTTTATAAAAATCTCCTCTATTTATTTCAATTCACTTGGCTTCACAAAACACATTTTTAATAACATTCATCATTAATATTATAACTTACAATATTAACAACCAGATCATTCTCAGGAAAGAGGGGGCTTTCCGATAAGAATTTCTCTCTATTGGCGCGCAATTAGGTGACCAACCCACTTTTCTCGACAGAACTTTCTAGACATTATCAATAATGCAAATAATTGTAAGACCCCAACTTTTATGAATGAAGAATAATTTTTCTCAAAATATATTTTTGAATATTATGGCGTGGATATGATATAATGTTATAGTTGTAGGTAATATTTATAAATTTTACAAAGTAAGCAAGTTGTTATAAAATATTCGATTGGTCGGGGAATATTCGTTGTAGACACTCGAAATTTTCTGTACTACTGACACTAACATTACAGGAAGGCATATTCTTCTTTTATGAGAGAACCCTGAAAGATAATCCACAACCATATTGGATACTACCGGAGGTTCAACATCAACCCCAGATCGCAATCTGGGAGTAATCGTTCCAATCTTGGAGAACCCCGAGGCATGCAGATCAATACCAGAACACACACCGGAGAAGACTTATTAATCTCGGAGATAACCCCGAGGTATCCAGTCTCAGCCCTAAACATGGGAATAGCCTCCAACCTTGGTGATAGCCCCAAGGAAAGCAATTTTGGCATTAACTCCGGAAATGCTTGTTACAAGTGCAACTAGCTTCAATCTCGGCCCTCACAACGAGATACACTGTATCAGCCCGACAATGACATCGGGAAGACAGACACACCTCAAAGATGACAATGAGGACTTTCAACCAATTGCATCAGTCCAATCCCAGCGAAGCTGAGCAACGTCTGCTGTATCGACCCAACCCGGCAATAACACCGGTAAGGGGCAACATCGTCATCTGACCAACACGATGCCACGCCAAGTCGTCTCCACACATCTACGCAACAACGGTCCACAAGGCTAACCAATCCCGAGTTGCTATTGTGCGGGGTAACGGATGAAAGTTGAAGCTTGAAGACCGGAGGGCACCGTCCCATCTTCAAAGACTTCGTACAAACTCTAATCCCATGCCATCGTACAAACTCTCGACAACGGCGGTCCTAAATAGGTCCTGTATACCTCAAACGGATGCCCGAATTGCACTTCAGAAAAACCGAGTGGACATTACAGTGCCCGCGTGCACGTACTTTGAAACAACCTGACCCGACCAAACCGGGCTGACCCGACCCGCCTCTGGTACACCTGCGGCTGAGCCGCAGGTACACCTGCGGCACCTTTTGCCTATAAATAAGAGGATTGGGGTGCTGATTTTTAAGAGAAAAAAGACGGGGAAACCCTGCAGAATTCGCTCTACACTCGCTATACAGTGTATTTTCCCACTCTCAAACACCTGTGAGCTCATATATAGCCCTCTTTTGTACCTATAAAAGCTAGTGTTTACCCACTTTAAAGATGTAGAAGCCTTTTCTAGCAGTCAGCTGTAAGCCTTCTCACACACTTTAGAGTCTTTCTCTTCATCTTTGCACACACCCTTCTACACGTTGAGAGTCGTGTTGCTTGCTTTTGCCCGGACTTCGGTCCGTGGTTTCCTTACAGTCTGTATATATATATATATATATATATATATATATATATATATATATATATATATATATATATTATATTTATATATATTTTGACTAACATTACCGAGTTATGCCTTGGTTGAGCCTAGACTTCAGTCTGGAGCGTTTATTGCTTTAGTATATATATACTTATATATATTAACTGTGGGTTGGACTTTGTTCGATGAGCCTAAACTTCGGTTTGGTGCATTTAATTGCTTTTATATATATATACTTATATATATGAACTGCTATCGAACTCTATTCGGTGAGCCTGGATTTTACATCCGGTGCATTTACTCGCTTATATATATATATATATATATATATATATATATATATATATATATATATATATATATATATATATATATACTTATATATATGAACTGCTATCAAACTCTGTTCGGTGAGCCTGGATTTTATATCCGGTGCGTTTACATGCTTATATATATATATATATATATATATATATATATATATATATATATATATATATATATATTTACATTTCGTCCCACCTGAAGTTTACTTCGTGGTGGTTAACCATTTTTACAGTTTTATCTACGTTTTGTCCCGCCTAGAGTTTCCTCCGTGGCGGTTGATGGCTTTTTACAGCCTTCTTTACATTTCTGATCCCCCATGGAGGTTCTTCGTAGTTGGTGATCATGTCTGTATATATATTATTTACGGCTTTTATATAGATACCTGCTTACTGCTTTCAAACAAATTACAGTATCATGTGAGCCTAGGAATCATGTGATCACAGATTCATCCCATTGGATCTAGATTCGGTTCCCGTGATGGACATTTTCAGCTGTAAGCAGTTTGTAAATTATTCTGCGGTGTCTGAATTTCCTCAGATGGTTTCCATACCCACGAGGAAGTCGGCATTATTTTGTACATTATTTTCGTACGGATGCTTCGCATCAGTCAAATAAAATCAACCAAGCCGCTCATTTAATAAAATGGGAGTGCAAAAGGCCTCAATTACTATTGAGCGACAGGGTTTGAAAAAACCTCTTTTATAAAATATCATTGCCATATCTTGCTAAAATTGAATTTTTACATAAATTCAAACCCTGCGTATATAGGTGGGAACTAGGCCTCGTACCATTTTCAAATAACAACACATTGACTCTCTCTCTCACACACACACACATATTCAGATAATTGTTTCTTGAAAAGAAGCGGTCACCGTGGTAACACGGATGTCGGGGGGTGCCTAACACCTTCCCCCCGCATAACCAAGTCCCCGGACCCTAAATTAATCTCGGTTTCACCGACCCGTATAGCAGTGTCACATCACTGGGTCAATGTGCAAGCCTTTTCTCGGTTGTGTTGGTACAACCATTTAAAAAACCAACTGGCGACTCTTAACAGTCCATCGTCGGCATTATACATGTCGGACCTTTTTCACTTATTTTTTCAAACAAATCTCACCTAAAATGAGAACACCAAAGAACAGGTAACGGAAAGGGACATCTAAAAATCCCGACGTCGACAGGTGGCGACTCTGCTGGGGACTCCAGTAAGAGGACTTAAGCCGCTATTTCAATCTTTTCAAAATTGTTATCTGCTTGTGTGTGGATGTTGCATTTACATTGGATGAATGTGTACGAATGCATGTCTTGTTTATTTAGTGCCTCACACTATAAACTGCCTGTGATGTTAGTGTCTCGCACTATAAACTGCCTGTGATGTTAGTGCCTCGCACTATAAATTGCTCATGATATTAGTGATTCGCACATGTCATCATTTCATACGGTGAGACGCGATGTATGTGAATGTATGTTGTGTGGTCCCTCCACCAGGAGGCTATCCCGTTGGTGTTTGATTACTAGACTCGTGAGAAGCCTGATTCTCCGAGGCTCAAGAAAGGCACCACCCAAATTCGCTCCAGTTGAAAGACCGGATTAACTTCCCGTCAAGTAGATTGCGATGATTTGGGAACCTTCATGCCAAAAAGCCGCGAGAGTAACCTAAGATAGGTCAGCCTCTGATAAACCCAAAACGGAGGAAAGTCTCTTCATGCTCTCATTTTAAATTACACAATTTCATGACATATCTATCTCCATGTAATGAGAAATATGAAGGAATGTGTACACATATACATACATGCTACAAACAGCTGACATCCGTTTTTGCAGGATAAAATTCCTAAAATGGACTCATCACATTGCATATTAATATTCACCTTCCCTAAGGACTAAACTATGCAAGTCTTTCGCAGGGAGTCAATCGGGCCTACTACCCGTTCAAAGTCCAAAAAGGCAACAGGCCTACAGTCAATTATGTCATCATCCGACAAGACTGAACTTAATCCAGTTTCTCGCAAAGAATTCGACGGATTAAGCAAACAAATTGTAGATTTGGCTGTTCTACTCAAAGAATTACACCAGTCTACACAGGGTCAGAAATACCCGTACATGCTGAATCCTCCACATAAGGAGGAACCCAGGTCGTTACCATACCTGAACTGCAGTTGGATCAGACCAACAAAACCCATGATGCTACCCATCCCACTGGAGACCCAGACACTGGTGACATCAAAAAGAAAGTCCTCCAAATGGAAGAGACCTTTCGCACTATCAAAGGAATTGGAACACACGGGAGTGTTTCATATGCTGATCTATATATTTTTCCTGGTGTTCATTATCCAGAAAAGTTTAAAACTCCTGACTTTTAAAAATATGACGGTTTAGGAGATCCTTATACACACTTAAAGGTATTTATTGGAGAACTTGGATATTATGCAGAGGATGAAAAGCTCAGAATGTAATTATTCCAAAAGAGTCTAACTGGAAAAGCCCGTTCATGGTACACAAGATTAGACAACTCCAAAATACACAGCTGGGAAGAGCTAGCACATGCCTTCCTCACTCAATACAGCTTTCAAACTCAAATGGCTCCTGATCGGTACCAAATTACTAAGATCAAAAAATAGTCTAACGAGTCTTTCAGAGAGTATGCCCAGAGGTGGAGACGCCTGGCTGCCCAAGTGAATCCTTCCATGACCGAATCAGAAATGGTCATGACGTTCATAGACATACAAGAAGCTCCATTTTATGAGAGAGTTTTAGCCGGCATCGGTAAATCGTTTTCTGAAATGGTCAAACATGGGGAGATGGCTGAGATGGGATTGAAAGCCGGAAAGATTCAAGACCTAGCTGCACTCAAAGCTGTTGTTGATCACATCCAGTCTGGAAATTATGGGAACAACCCCATGAGGGTCCATAAAAAGAAAGAGGAAGATGTTTCCCTGATACTACAGGGTCAAAAAGGCAGTCAAAATATGCCTATTCAGAGGAGAAACTATACTCCCTTTCCAGCACAGTCTGTAAACCCTCCAATACCAAAAAGTGGAGAAGCCAAACGCTCTCGAGTGTTCACACCCTTAGGGGATACCCTCGAGAATATCCATAATCTTCTGACAGCACAAAAGAAGATTACACATCTACTTCCACCAGCTAGCACAAATGGAATGGGTTTTAATGCTGCTCGGAAATGTGCATATCATGCCTGGGCACCTGGACATGATACTCAGGATTGCTGGGCCTTGAAACACAAGATGCAAGACCTGATAGACAACGGTGAGATAGTGGTCACTAAACCAAATCAACCTAATGTTCAAGACAACTCTCTTCCTCAACATAAAGAAGAAGAGGTCAACATGATTAATTGGAGCAGTGGACAGAGTTCCAACTTCAGCTGTGATTCTTCCCAAACCATCAAAGATGGTGATAACAGATGGGATTATGCCAAGTTCCAGTTCACAATGGAACGAAAAATGAAAGCTCTCTGCAAACAAATTGAGCAATTGGAGGAACTGGTGACTTATCAGCATCAACTGACTCGTCAGCTAATCAGCTAGGAGCATGCCAGTCTCATGCCTATTGTCATGAATATTCCCTCTTCACTTTCAGAAAATGAAAAGAGCAAATGCCAAGGCCCGTCGGGATTTCGCCAACAAAAGGGAATTCACCTATTTGGGTCAACCTATGGAGGAGATACTTCACATGTTAATCAGTGAAGGAAGAATCAGTTCCCTTCTACCTCCAATCAACTCCCGTTTGGGACGGTACAATTCTGAGGGAGTATGTCAATATCATTCCCAATCTCGTGGTCACAGCATAGAAGAATGCTGGGCACTCCGCCACCTTATTCAGAACCTAATCGGCAGTGGCGTACTGCACCTGGCAGATGACGACACTGTGCTACGCGCCAGTAAGAATGCAGGTCCCACTAAATGGATGAGTGTGGTAGCCGTCATATCTACTGAAGCTGATCAATCACTCGTCATGCCAATAATTCATCTCAAAGGAAGCAACAATCCTTTGAAAGTGACAGCTCCCGAGCCAATTAACTTGCCGTGCAGAGCACAATATCCTATTGTTAGCTTGCATAAAGTTCCGTGGAATTATGAAGAAGGTGAAGGATCCACCTCACATACCACTGCTGCAGTGTCAAAAGAAAATCCACTGTACCTTCCCCAACGGGTGATGAAATCTACCGTCAAATCAAAGGGAAAACTACCCACGGAGAAGATTGAAGAATTCCTCCGCACTATGGCTCATAACGAAGCTACGGTGGTTTTAAGCTTGAAAGAATCTCCACAACAGATATCAATTTTGGACTTGGTCCTCACTTTCGAGAATCACCAGAAGATCTTGTTAAAGGTTTTAGAAGAAGCCTATCTCCCGACATCCGTGGATGAGGAAAAATTTTAACATCTGGTTGATCACATTTTCAACGATAATGTGATATCCTTCGCTGATGATGACATTCCACCTGAAGGGACCGGTCATTGCAAACCGTTGCACATCGCAGTCTTGTCCTCCAGATATATGATGGCTGGAGTCCTGATAGATGGAGGCTCATCCCTAAATATCTGCCCATATGCTACCTTGGTGAAGATGAATATCAATCCTAATCGAATCCGGAGTAGCCATACTATCATCAAAGCTTTTGATGGAACCCGCCAGAATTCGGTTGGAGTAATTGAGCTGCCAATTGAGATTGGTCCTCATACATTCTGCGTATCCTTCCATGTGCTCAAGATAGAGTCGGGATACAACCTGCTCTTGGGACGACCATGGATCCACATAGCTGGGGCAGTCCCCTCCACCCTTCATCAACAATTAAAATATATTATCAACAACAGCCTGGTCACGGTCAATGCTGAACCAGAGTGTCCTCAACACAGGGATTTACCGGTCATCAATGCTAATGCGGACGTTGAATCAGTCAGTTTTCATGCTTTGGAAATAAGCAATACCCAATGCCATGCTATTGGAGCACCACTGCCCGAACCCCAGATTTCTGTCGAAGTGATGTCAACCACTCAAGAAATGATGTCGTTGGGTCATAAACCAGGACAAGGGTTGGGTAAAGATTGTCAGGGTATCAAGTACTCTATTCTCTTAACTAAGCACACTAGAACAGCTGGACTAGGCTATTCGGCCAGCTCTAGTCACAGGAACCCTCATAAACATCCACAGGTTCCTTCAGCTTCAACTATGTGGCGTTTATCTTCGCCTTCAAGTGCTGAGTCCGCACAACCTCCTGTAAAGGTGCCAGCCAATGTCATGGCTATGTTATTTCCTAAGCTGAAACTGGTGGAGGAAAACAAAATCGTTATCCCAGATCTCGTAATCGAAGAAGAGGAGCGAAGAATCAAGGAGAATGTTGTCCGAATAATGTCGGGCATGCGTATCATCTTCCATGATGAATATACCAACCGATACACCCCAGACGATGATTGCCCAGACATAATGGCCATCATTCGGGACAGGGAGGATGATGACAGTCCCTCCATCACTGCGGTTCACCCGAACTTTGCTCTTGCCAATTGGAACAGCATTCCTTACGTTGGTCGTCAAGGGTAAAGCGGGCAGAAGTTCTTTCTGCTCTGTAGATATAATAACCTCTTACTTTTCTGTACAGTATTAGCAGTTTATTTTGCCAGTATATTCTAACACTGTGTATGATCAAACACGTTTTATATATACTAAGTGAAAGCATATTTTGTTTCAGGACTCTGAATTTAGATGTGCCTGTACTTGCTGATACGATGCCTTTCCTACACAGGGATTGTACCTTTGATGTAAAGATGAATTCAGCCTTAATGGATACACAGGATGACATTGAGGTGCCTCCAGAAATTCAAGAATGGGTCAAAGATACTCCTAAACCCAACCTTGATCAAACCACCTCCTTCAATCTCGGAACCTTAGAAAGCCCTAAGTTAATCCAGATTGGTTCAGACCTTACCCCAAACCAACGGAATGACATGGTTACACTATTAACCCAAATTCAGGATGTGTTTGCATGGTCTCATGAAGACATGGTGGGTTTGTCCACTGACATTGTCCTTCATCGCCTTCCCATTAAAGAGGGATTTAAGCCAGTCAAATAGAAACTCAGGCGATTGAAACCTGAGTGGAGTTTAAAGGTGAAAGAGGAAATTGTGAAACAATTTCAGGCTGACATCATCATGGTGTCTACATATCCTGAGTGGATATCCAATATCATGCCCGTGCCTAAACCTGGAGGGAAGGTGTGAGTTTGCGTGGATTACCGGGACTTGAATAAAGCTTTCCTAAAAGATAGCTTTCCCGTGCCATTTATCCACATTCTCATTGACAATACTGCGCAATACGACATGTACTCCTTTGCTGATTGCTTTGCGGGGTATCATCAAATCATGGTTGCCGAGGAAGATCGTGAGAAGACTGCCTTCATCACTCCTTGGGGAACTTTTTGTTATAGACGGTTGTCATTCGGCCTCATCAATACCGGAGCTACCTATCAACGAGCTATGATGGCTCTTTTCCACGACTTAATGCATAAAGAGATTGAGATCTACATGGATGACATCATTGTCAAGTCCCGGAAGGAGGATCACCATATAGACCATCTTAGAAAGCTATTCAACAGGTTGCGTAAGTACAACTTGAAGTTGAATCCAGCTAAATGCGCCTTTGGCGTTAAATCAGGAAAGTTGCTAGGATTTCTAGTCAGCCACAAAGGGATTGAGCTGGATCCTGCCAAAATCCAAGCCATCACATAAATGCCCATTCCTCGGATAGAAAAGGAAATCCGAGAATTTTTGGGAAGAATCAACTTCATTAGCAGGTTCATCTCCCAACTCACAGCAACCTGTGAACCAATCTTCAAACTATTAAGGAAGAACTCCTCCATGAAATGCAATGATGAGTGTCAGAATGCCTTCCTTACAATCAAGAAACAGCTAGTCAAAGCTCTTGCGTTGGTACCACCCAGGGATGATGTTCCCCTATTTATGTACCTGTCCGTAAGTGACAATGATATGGGCTGCATGCTGGGGCAGAAGGACGATAGAGGCCAAGAACGAGCTATCTATTACCTCAGTAAAAGGTTCAGCAGCAGTGAACACAAGTACACTCTGATCGAAAAGACGTGTTGTGCTTTAACATGGGCTTCCATGAGGTTACAACATTACCTCCATGGTCACACAACCCATCTTATATCCCGCGTGGATCCTCTCAAGTACGTGTTCAACAAACCCATGTTAAATTGTCTACTGTCCAAATGGCAGTTGATCCTACAACAATTTGACATCGTATATGTGACTCAAAAGTCCATCAAAGGTCAAGGAATCGCGGATCAACTGGCCGCCGCACCTTCAGGGGATTTCAAACCCTTAGAAACATATTTCCCTGATGAAGGAGTAATGACAATACAACAACACCATCAGTACGATACGCGCCAATCATGGAAGATGTATTTTGATGGAGCTATTAATATGGAAGGTTCTGGAGCTGGAACAGTTCTAGTATCTGATACGGGGGAGCAGTATCCCGTCGCCGTCAAATTACAGTTTGACAACACCAATAATACGGCTGAGTATGAAGGCTGTCTCATGGGGCTAAAACTTGCCCGTTCAATGGGCATCAGACGGTTAACTGTCCTTGGAGATTCAGAGTTGGTAATCCGACAATCCACCAGAATCTATCAAACCAAGGAACTACATTTGCTGCCTTACCATCGGCAGGTTTTAAAGATGGCTTTGGAGTTCGAAGAAATCTCCTTTCTACATGTTCCTCGTAATAGGAATGACTTTGCAGACGCATTAGCAACTTTGGCCTCCTTGGTTCATATATCAGACAAGGAGCCATTGCCAAGCGTCACAATTTCTCTGAACAAGGCCGCAGCCTACGAAAATTATGTTGGAGAAGTATCGGATGAGCTACCTCCCATCCCACAGTCTTGGTATCAGCATATCAAGGAATATCTGCGAGATGGATCTAAACCCGCTGAGGCGAGCCCGACCGAGAAAAGGCGGATCCATCGACTTGCAATGAAATTCTACCTGAGTGGAGATGCGCTCTACAAAAGAGATGCATGATTAGGCCTCCTCCGGTGTTTAGACAAAGATCAAGCCCAAAGGCTCATGGATGAAATCCATGGCGGAGTCTGTGGCCCCCACATGAGTGGCCCCCTCCTTGTCAAGAAAATCCTCAGAACGGGACATTATTGGCTATCTCTCAAAGCTGATTGCCATGACCACGTCAAAAGATGCTATTCGTGCCAGATTCATGGGAATGCTATACACGCCCCTCCACGGGAACTCCACAATATGAGTTCACCTTGGCCCTTCTCAATGTGGGGAATGAACGTTATCTGGCCCATTGAACCTAAAGCCAGTAATGGACATCGGTTTATATTCAACATGATCGACTACTTCACCAAGTGGGTATAGGCAGCCACCTTCCCCAGGGTCACTAAAGAAGTCAACATTGCTTTCATTAGAAACAATGTTGTTTGTCGTTATGAGCAACCAGAGGTGATTGTGCCAGACAATGCCAAAAACCTCAACAATAAGATGATGGAGGAATTGTGCAGTAAATTCCACATCAAACTTCTCAACTCAGTCATCTATCGTCCAAAGATGAATGGTGCTGTTGAAGCGGCTAACAAAAACATCAAGAAGATTATGCAAAAGATGTCCGCCAACCATAAAGATTGGCTTGATGTATTGCCTCTGACTCTATTAGCCTACAGAACATCCATGCGTACTTCAACTTGGGCAACCCCCTACGCACTAACCTATGGGATGGAAGCAGTGCTCCCCATAGAAGTTGAGATGGAATCTCTCAGAGTGTTGATAGACGCTCAGCTGGATGAAGATCAATGGGTACAAGACAGATATCACCAATTGTCTCTAATAGACGAAAGGCGAACTGCGGCTATCTTCCATGGTCAGTTATATCAGCAAAGGATCGCCCGATCCTACAACAAAAATGTCTGGCTACGGCAATTTAAACAATATGACTTGGTTTTGAAGAAAATCCTGGACAACCAAGATCAATCTAAGGGAAAATTCGCTCCTAACTGGGAAGGCCCGTTTATTGTCAAAGAAGTATTGACGGGAGGCACTCTCAGATTGCAAGAAATGGACGGTGATGAATTTCCACAACTCATCAACTCAGACGCCGTGAAACGGTACTATGTCTGAAGTAACTCGTAAACACCCTGGTGTCAAACCATTAAATCACCGGTCATTCCGATTTTTTAACCCTTTGCCACATACAACTTTTCTGCACTTTACCCCTCAGGGAAACATACTTTTCAAGCCAGCAGCCTGGCTTTCCTTTGCGCTCATACAACTTAGGTCATCCCACTGTGGATCGAACTTCTTACGTTTACAGTTTGGCTACCTATACCTGGGATCAAACTTTTCCTCTGCTGTTTATCCTCAACTTAGGATTAAACTTTCTCATCCCCGCACTCTGACCTGCACATGGGATTACGCTTTCTCTTCTCACCTTGAGGGGCGAACTACGTAGACCTGATCTCCTCTTCAATAGGAGTACGTAGGCAACCATTTCATATGGCTCGGTCGCAATAAAACAAAAACAACAAAAATATTTCTACCCTCCTCTCCTCACAAAAAACAACAAAAATATTCCTACACCATTTCTGCCACATACAGCGTTGAACCTTTTACACCAGGTTCGAACTACGCAGACCTGATCTCCTCTTCAATAGGAGTACGTAGGCAGCCATTCATGGTGCGGTCTCACCCCCTACCAAAACATAAACCCTTGTCAGTTGGTAATGGGATCAAACATCAATCCACTACGTTTCATTCAGCTTCAGACCAAAGGGATGGAATTACCCAACCTCTCCTCCCAAATAGGAGATTCGGCGACCATCTAAGCTGCGGTCATACCTTGAAGAGTAACACCAATCCATAAAAGATGGAATTAACTAGGTTTCTCCTGAATAGAAGTACTGGCGACCATCTGTGGTGCGGTCAATCTCAGAGAGGAAAGCCACACTCCTCTCCATATTTCCATACAGAAACCAGTCCCAAGACACCAAAAGATGGTAGGGATACACAGATCGATGATCCATTCTGAACTATCCAGAGACAACTCAATGTCCATCCACCCAGGAGGAATTCAGAATACATCAAGATCACAAGCCCTGAAGCAGCATGCAAAATATCAAACAAATAGCAAGGTGTATCTAAAAGGGAAGTGATCCAAAAATATATTTCCCTGTCATATATAATGTTGTTTGATATACATGATGTAAATTGTACATGACAAAATGGCTAAGCTAGTCTGTGCAGGTAAGTACAAGCTAATCTATGAGTCAGGATACACGCGAGCTAGCAAGCCCAACATAGCATCCCTCTCAGAAGAAGGAGGTAAAGCTGTGGTCTCCTGTATGAGAGTATCCACACGACCCAATAGATCAGAAGCCGTTTGCATGATGACCATATGATCATCAATATATATGCGCTCATCTCGATGATTATGTCAGTGGTAAGGGACCTCGCTGCAGTACTGTCTGTGATGGCTACATCCCGGGCAGATATGGCACTATCCCGCTCAACTATCACTGCATCTCTGGCTAATCTGGCCTCATCCCGCTCAACAATAGCGGCATCCCTGCAAGCTAAGGCCTCTTCTCTCTCCAACAGAGCGGCCTCCCTCACATCCAGAGCAGTCGACATCATAGATCGAACCTGATCTCTCTCAAAGGTCATCAGCTGAAGACTCTGCTCTATGTACTCTGCCGAGTGCTGAATCGCAACAGTGCTGGTACTAGGAGAATCCGAAAGAAATGCTGGCAACCCAGCAGCGGGCTCCTCCTCGAAGTGGGTATCATTGTCCTTCATAGGCTCCACACCCTCTGCGTCACTATCCGGTACTGCAGATACTGCTACAGCCGATAAAACCCCCGTCTCCATCCAGGCGGAATACTCTGCGGAATAACCTGGACTGCTCACTGAAAAAGTAGCTCCCTCACGATGGTCCCAACAAGCGTATACACGAGATCGGTCCTCGGCTGAGAGGTATCGGGCAGCTGAACGCTGACCTGTCGCCCCTGTGAAGGATGAAAATCCTGAAACAGGTCGAACTACGACATCACGACCAATGGGTGATAAGTAGTCACACCCATCAAGCCGGCCAGAGGGAGGAAATCCATGCCCGGAGCATGAGTAATAAAGATGTATGGTGAGCTAAGCCCCGAGCACAGTAATATGCTAAATGGGTCTCTAATGTCTGCCAAAAATGCGGACTAGGACTGAGCATCTATACACTCCGATGGCTGAAAGGAGTATGACATGGCCACATCGTGGGTAAACCAATATCCATGCCGTCTAAGGGTACCAATCGGTCTCAAGTGTGGCATGAACCACACATACAGAAGGACTGAGCTCCCAATAAACACTCCTGATGGATAAGTACTGTAGTAGGATGCTGACCGCAGAGTATCTGCTAAGATCATAGGAACAATGTTATGACCCTCCCTGAGAGCTCTCACAGCCATGATAACACCTATATCTATCTCATCCATATACCGCGACATGAACACATATGATAGTACACATAACATCAGTACGTCAACTCTGGCCATGTCATGAGTAACTGTCCTCTGAGCCAAATCTGTCGTACAAAAAATGCTGAGAGATCATATGGCCAGATGTCAGCTCATCCTGCAATACTTTGTGCCTCAATCCTGTGAGAGTCATGAATCGTCTACTCATGTCTCCCAGAGCCATATGCACGTAAGGTCTGTCCAAGGGCAGCATCGTCAAACGTGCATACTCCTCCAGAGTAGGAGTCAACTCATGGGTGCCAAAGCGGAATACCTGCCTGTCAGGTCGCCAATGCTCTAGCATCCCATCTACGAATCCTGCAGGAACCTGAAATGCCAAAAGAGTCATGGTATGCTGCAGTAACATATCTACGGTCACCCTGTCTGGTGGTGACATACTATCATACCACGATCGCATACCCGATGCCACCACTGATGGTGGGGTATGATCTATACGGCTAACTATCGAAGAAGACATCTGTGAGGGCCGTGTCGTAAGACCATCCAGGGGTCAATGCCGAATATCTCTGGACATACATATATATGTATAACATGATACATGCATAACAGATAATGGATGACAATATGATATAGGGAATGGAAAAGACTATGCATACATTCCTAAGTATATCATCATCTAATACATCAGCTCTGTACAGCTACAAATACAGGGAAATGGGGCACAGATGCCTCACTACTAACAGAGGCCTATCAAAAGATATAGCGAGAATAGGGAACATCCACCCAATATGTAACAGAGGCCTATCAAAAGAAATAACGAGAATACACCAGAAGAAGACAATGGTGTCGATATCCACATCATCAATCTTGTCCACCTGATGTAACTCCTCCTAAGTCACTGGATCTCTATCTACAGGGATGTCAGGCCTATAAAGAGGAGGATCTGCGCCGGCAAAACCAAATGGGTCATCCGAGGGGCTAGCGTCTGAGCTGAAAGGAACAAATGACTCCGCCTCTGCTGGATCTCTGCCCAAGTGCCAAATAAATATATGTGCCTGGTCCAACTGACGGGTCAAGCTATCAATCTGGGTCACATGAGTCGGATCTCGGACATAAGCTATCCAATCCGTCATCATCAAGGATCCAGGAACCATGTCCCCCATAAACTATGTGGCGCGAGACCGGGCTCTAATAGTACGAGGACGCCACCAACGCTGGAATATCTCCTGAGTACATGGACCCTCTGATAATGCAAATCCGTTAACACCCAATAACGGGATATCAATGGTGGGTGACTGCGATATAGGCCAGTAACGCCTGACATGAGGTAAGATCGGTATACGAATCTCCCCTGTGGTGCTCCTGATAGCACGCTCTCCTAGATAGAGCTCCCAACCGCCATCGGTGAAGAGTGGAACTCTCCTGGTGTAAATCAAATACTCGACCCCAGTCGGGTATCCATCCTCAAAACCCACTGTCAAGTGTTCCCCAGAATAGGGAAGCCAGGTGATGGTGTCGGCCGTCAGCAACTCCAGCTGCATACGACAATGAGTGAATCCCTCCGCTACAGGGACCTCGAGCAGAATCGAATGATGCCATCTCCGTCCTCGTGGATAGGTATCTAAACCTAACACACTCATGGGACGCAAATAGGGAAGCCTCTCATAGGCCCAAAACTGCCAACACAATGGCAAGACATCTGCTATCAGTAAACACTCTTAACCTATAAATGGGAAAAGATAAGAGAAATACTCACCAGCAGAAACGGGTAAAATCCTAGCCAAGCCTCGATCAAACCCTGTGAGCGCATACGCATGCCCCAGAGAAAATAGGCAAAGGTATAGGAGCCCCAATCATACTCTCCAATACGGTCCACATCACGCGTAGCGTTGACCAAAGCAAAAGATACCGTGGAAGAGTTATCTGCTATGAAGCAGCCTCGAATGATCATCAGGAACAATCGTCGCAGAACGCGATCCCTGATCCTGACATCATCAGGCATAAGCTCACTCAATAGCCCGCTCACAGCATCCACGCTTAAAGGACCTGAAAGGACGGTCCTGCCTTTGAGCGCCGCCGCCGGAACTCCTAACAAGGATCTGACGGCAGTAGGGGTAATATTCGCCATGCAAGACACTGGCTCCCCTCCAAACTCCACGCCGGTGATAAATTGCCAATCCATCGGCGTCATCATCACCTCGCAATCCAGCAGGTGGAGTGATTGAGTCTGGTAAAACCACCACTCAGACAATGCCCTGAGGTAACCCCAGGGACAACGACGGGGAAGGATGGAGAAGAATACCCCAAATCCCTACTCATGCACTACTGCTCTATAATCAGGATGAAGCGCCTGGTACATGGAGTGGATGCTAAACCAGTTCCCTCGAGGCTGTGTAAAACCTGTAACCTACATGAAATGTAAATCTACGTCAGAACCCTTTAATCCTCATCAATAGGAAAGAAGGAAAAGCAAAGTCTAACGCTATACCTCGTTAACATATAAGTACATCGATGGATGTCTGCCCAAATCACCCAGCAACTCTAGGTTCGCCACCTGAATGCTCGGAAGCTCCCTACGAGGGACAGATGCAGTAGGAGCAGGGTCCTCAATATCCACCTCCTCGTCCTCAACGTCCGAAACATCTTCCTGGACAGGACGGATCACAGCCTCCACTAACCGACGAGGCTTTCTGACAGAACGGGGATGAGGCACTTCAGAAGCCCTCCGTCGTACGCCAGAAGCGGTCCTATAGGAACTGCTCGGCTGATCTAAATCCATAATATCTAGACAACAAGTCTCCAAATCACCTCAGAAAGGGTGTGGTATTTCCTTACCTGGAGCTTTCTGTAATGCATTTATGATTATATGCATGCAGGCATTTACTTTAACAAATAATAGAGTTAAAATGCATGACTACCCAATGCCTACCTTTTGAAATTTTTTGCCATAGTCCCCTTTGAAAATAGGACTATCCACATGCACTCAGGCATGTTTAGGTGGCCATTCAGTAGCACACCTGCCCCAAAGTCATATACACAATATATGCATTAAAAATCAAAAGCATCATGCATAAGGCCAACCTCAATGCTAGGAGTACTTTGCCTTTCTACCTTTAGCTCATTGGACCTCAAATAGGACAAAAAATAACAGAAAAAGGTGCCAATTTGACTGTCTCAAAAGTTAAATTTTTTCACATCATTATGTTCAGCATGGTTTAATACTAACATTTACTATGTTGAATATTTTTTATCAAGTCATTTGTGCATACATAACCACTACTATGTGTTTAGATGCATTTCGTGCGATAACTCACAATCTAACGGACAGAAACTAAAGAAAATACAGGCATACGTTACCAGGATAGTGTGGAACACTTGCACGGTGACAGAATTTGCAGAAAGCAGCCCGAACACAGCAGATCTGAAGATAGCTCGCGGTTTTCTCTAAGCGAAACAAGTTGAAAGTGACTTGTGAATGCTGTTGGCTGATGGATATATGATCCACGCCTGGCCGCAGGCCTATCTACGGCTGTAGCAGGTACACCTGTAGTACCCCCATGTGGGTCCCATCCCTCTGGCTCGGTCCAGTTCGAGTTGCAAAGGAGGTCTTACGAATTAAAAAGGTGAAATCGAGAATAAAAACGCCATGCGATTGAGTAAAAATGCATACAATCCTGGTCTTCTCTGATGAGACTTTGAATCGGTACATCACGCATTGGTATTCGCCCACACACAGGGTACACTATACTAGTGATCTGAAATGATCTCAGTCAAGCTCGGCAATACCGTACGCAGGTCCAATGTCGCTTTCTCAGGATCTTCGTCATTGTCAACCTAGATCCCCAACGGGGGTTACAACGTGAGTCCCCGACGGGGGTTACAACATGAGTCCCCGACTGGGGTTACAACGTAGAACCCCGGCGGGGGTTACAACGCGTGTTCATCCGTTGACACACAAATCAACGAAGGTCAAGCAGCCTTGACATTATCTCAGCTGATGGCAAGTAAACCCATCAGAGCATACACAGTTGTTCGACCAATGCATACGTCCCCGGTAGATCTCCCGAGGGGTTTGCAACGTGAATTCACGGTAGGGGATTACCATGTACATTCAAGCCTTTAACACACACATCAACGAAGGTCAAGCAGCCTTGACATCATTCCAGTCGATAGAGGGTTAGACCTATCAGAGCTTTGGAGCCATTCGGGGTTCTTACCACTCGATTACCCATATTCCCCGGCGAGGGGGTCACAACGCAATGTTCCGTTGATCTACACGACAGCGGAAGTCAAGCAATCTTGACAGTATATCCCACAGGATTTTTCAGTCGTTGATTCCCATATCGGTCAAATACATGTCAACGAAGGTCAGGCATCCCTGACAGCATTTACTGTTGGCAGTAACTCCAACAGAACCCTGACATGTCCTGACGATACAAACCAGGAGATTGTCATCAAGGAGGATGGATGATGGAATATGTTATACACATCCTCAAACAGATCAAGCTTTATCCCCACAGATCTCTTACACATAAGAGGTACCTCTGTAGGATCCAGTCCTTATCCAGGAATTTGATGATAACTCCAACATCAACATCCTGACAGACTCAGATTATACATCAAATCTGGTTATCCTTGCCAATCCCCGGTTGAAGCAACAGGGAACCAGCAATTATCCTCAGCGTGTTGGGCTACAACCCCGTACACATGCATCATTCATCTACATCATGTTGCTATCCATAGTACCCTATTCGTCTTATTACATTTCAAGTGTCTAGAATTCTTTATCCTACCCATGCATCGCCATGCATGAGTATGATAAAGAGGGGCATCTATAGACACTCAAAATTTTCTGTACTACTGACACTAACATTACAGGAAGGCAGATTCATCTTTTATGAGAGAACCCTGAAAGATAATCCACAACCATACCGGATACTACTGGAGGTTCAACATCAACCCCAGATCGCAATATGGGAGTAATCGTTCCAATCTTGGAGAACCCCGAGGCATGCAGATCAATACCGAAACACACATCGGAGAAGACCGATTAATCTCAGAGATAACACCGAGGTATCCAGTCTCAGCCCTAAACATGAGAATAGCCTCCAACCTTGGTGATAGCCCTAAGGAAAGCAATTTCGGCATTAACCCCGAAAATGCTTGTTACAAGTACAATCAGCTTCAATCTCGGCGCTCACAATGAGATACACTGTATCAGTCCGGTAATGACATCGGGAAAACAGACACACCTCAAAGATGACAATGAGGACTTTCAACCAATTACAGCAGTCCAATCCCAGTAAAGCTGAGCAACGTCTGCTGTATCGACCCAACCCGGCAATAACACCGGTAAGGGGCAACATCGTCATCTGACCAACACGATGCCATGCCAAATCGTCTCCACACATCTACACAACAACGGCCCATAAGGCTAACCAATCCCGAGTTGCTATTGTGCAGGGTAACGGATGAAAGTTGAAGCTTGAAGACCGGAGGGCACCGTCCCATCTTCAAAGACTTCGTACAAACTCTAATCCCATGCCATCGTACAAACTCTCGATAACGGCGGTCTGAAATAGGTCCTGTATACCTCAAACGGATGCCCGGATTGCACTTCAGAAAAATCGAGTGGGCATTATAGTGTCCGCGTGCACGTACTTCGAGACGACCCGACCCGACCAAATCGAGCTGACCCGACCCGCCTCTGGTACACCTGCGACTGACCCGCAGGTACACCTGCGGCACCTTTTGCCTATAAATAAGAGGCTTGGGATGCTAATTTTTAAGAGAAAAAAGACGGGGAAACCCTGCAGAATTCGCTCTACACTCGCTATACAGTGTATTTTCCCACTCTCAAACACTTGTGAGCTCATATATAGCCCTCTTTTGTACCTACAAAAGCCAGTGTTTACCCACTTTAAAGATATAGAAGCCTTTTCTAGCAGTCATCTATAAGCCTTCTCACACACTTTAGAGTCTTTCTCTTCATCTTTGCACACACCCTTCTACACGTTGAGAGTCGTGTTGCTTGCTTTTGCCCGGACTTCGGTCCGTGGTTTTCTTGCAGTCTATATATATATATATATATATATATATATATATATATATATATATTGACTAACATTACCGAGTTATGCCATTTATTGCTTTAGTATATATATACTTATATATATTAACTATGTGTCGGACTTTGTTCGATGAGCCTAAACTTCGGTTTGGTGCATTTAATCACTTTCATATATATATATATATATATATATATATATATATATATATATATACACTTAAATATATGAACTGCTATCGAACTCTGTTCGTATATATATACTTATATATATGTATATATATATATATATACATTTCGTCCCACCTGGAGTTTACTTCGTGGTGGTTAACCGTTTTTGCAGTTTTATCTACGTTTTGTCCCGCCTGGAGTTTCCTCCGTGGCGGTTGATAGCTTTTAACAGCTTTCTTTATATTTCTGATCCCCCATGGAGGTTCTTCGTGGTTGGTGATCATGTCTGTATATATATATTTACGGCTTTTATATAGATACCTGCTTACTGCTTTCATACAAATTGCGGTATCATGTGAGCCTAGAAATCATGTGATCACAAATTCATCCCATTGGATCTAGATTCGGTTCCCGTGATGGACATTTTCAGCTGTAAGCAACTTGTAAATTATTCTGCGGTGTCTGAATTTCCTCAGATGGTTTCCATACCCACGAGGAAGTCGACATTATTTTGTACATTATTTTTGTACGGATGCTTCGCAGCCGTCAAATAAAATCAACCAAGTCGCGCATTTAATAAAATGGGAGTGCAAAAGGCCTCAATTACTATTGAGCAACAAGGTTTGAAAAAACTTCTTTTATAAAACATCATTGCTATATCTTGCTAAAATTGATTTTTTACATAAATTAAAACCCTGCGTATATAGGTGCGAACGAAGCCTCGTACCACTTTCAAATAACAGCACATTGACTCACATACATACACACACATTCAGATAATAGTTTCTTGAAAAGAGGCGGTCACCGTGGTAACACGGATGTCGGAGGGTGCCTAACACCTTCCCCCCGCATAACCAAGTCCCCGGACCCACCACTTTTGAAATAAAATTTCAGCACATTTCTTACCAACCAACAGTGGGGCTCACCCATTCTAGAAAATTTTTAAAATGTTTTAAATTTAAACAATAATCATCAACTTCAATAATTCATAATAAATATCCCTTTTATCAGAAAAATTCGAGTCTCATGTCTATTCCATAGGAAATTTAATTCTCTACAACTTTGTAGAAGAAAGTTTTCCCAAATTCCAATCAAAAAATGTCCGAAATTCGTATACGGATGATTTTTAATACCTCTATTTTGACAAAATACTGATAAAATACCTCAGCATTAATTCCTTCATTTATATCCACATAAAATAAATATTTTCTTATCATATAAATTAATAATTAATTATTCACAAATAATATTACAGAATCACAATTATGACAGCCAGGTTGTTCCCAGGAAAGAGGGGGCTTTCCGATAAGGATTTCTCCTTACTGGCGCGTAATTAGGTGACCAAACCTCTCCTTAGACAGAACTTCCTTAGATATTGCCAATAATGCTATCTAATAATATTATTCAAATAATATGAATTATTGATCTGATAATAGAAAATACTGTGGAGTGACAATTATTAAAACAACAATAATATAAAATATCAGTGTAACAATTATTGAATCAATAAAATAAAATATTGAATAATAATTACTGTAACAATTATTGAGTAGTGCCTTCTAACGTAAGAATTAATAATTCAAAAATATTGTGCAATACCGTGTGCTACTATGCAACTACGCGTATTACTGTATTTTAACCATCGGGTATTCCAATAGTGTTAAAGGTAACAACTACGTCGTTATTTATAAAAACTCAAACTTGTCATTTTCTTCATCCGACCGTATTCTATTATGAGGCCCACAAATGGCTGCGCCATTGTACGAATATTCCCCGACAGCAATAATATTCCACGACCAAACGAATATTCCCCGACAACAATAAATATTTTATAACCACTTGCTTATTTTGCAAAATTTGCGCATTTCACCCATAACTAAAGCATTATATCAAATTAACACTTTATTATTCAAAATAATAATAATTAGAGGAAATTTGATTTTATTTATAAAAAGTTGGGATCTTACAGTACTATTCATAAAGTACTATTCTTGAGTGCTATTCACAAAGTGCTATTCATGGGGTACTATTCACCCAGAGTACTATTCATGACAAAAATTAATTTTTTTCGGTCCACATTATTTTTGATATAATATCATTCTTAAATTTTTCTTCACAAAGCAGTATCATGTTGGCAATTTGAACATTATTGAATTCTGGATAAATTAAATTATAAATCTTTAAAAATTTATCCTTTGCTTCTTTTAATTGAATTCTTATATCATTGTCATCATCCTCATGCTTATATTGTAATGAAAGTCATCTTTGGCTTACGTGCATAGATGGACTGTTGATTGGTATGATTATGACCAGGGATCATTCGGTATAATCATGACCCGTAATGTTACAAATGATGTGTTAAAAGTCCTCATTGGCCTGTAGTGCATTAATGGACAGTTGTTGGTATGATTATGACTAGGGATTATTTGGTATAATCATGACCATTGATGATTACATGAATATCCTTAGCCCGTAGTGCAGGGATGATTCGATAAGGTAGTTTATTTATTAAGCTGAGTCTCAGCGATAAAGTTAATGAAAAACTTTTTAAATCATAGAAGATAGTAGGTATCATGCTCTACTTGACTCTTCTAATGGATTGCTTGTTCCGCTGCAGTTAAACTTGCTGTTTATTAGTTTAACACTGTTGAAGGCTAACGATAATTTATTCTGCATTATCTTAGTCATAATATTTCTTACTGGGTTAGTTGAGTTCACCCTTTTGCTTTCATTGTTCTTTTCAGGAAATGAGAACGTAGCTGGGACTAGTCGGGGAACAGAGTGACGGTCCGAGATGGTGGCTATAGTAGTCCTCACTATTTTATAAAATAGTGTGATAATAAATGTAATGAGGACTTCATTTGAATTTGAGTATTCTGAGACAATATTCGTGTAAAAACTCTAAGCTACGTTGTTGTGTTATTGTAAAAAAGAAGTTTGTATTTGATTTATGTACCATGTATTTGGCAACTCAGAATGGGTGATGTATACCTATTTTGGGGGCGTCACAGTTGGTATCAAAGCTTAGGGATATGAACCCTGGCTGAGATGTGAGACAAGAACTAGGAGGGGAGAGACGGGGAATTCCTTCGCTAGTATGACCTACCTAAATTTATTTGGTATTTAATTATCCGGTCAGAGTATAGGGATAACATGTGACATATCAATTAACCCTTGTTTTGTGGCAGTGTTTGAAAATAACATCTGAAAATGTTGAGATCAGCAATAAAGCACATGAGACCGTTGAGTCACCAACGATCAATACCATGGATAATGTGCAACAGGAAGACAATAATCCTTAGGTAAACAATAAAACCGATCAAATGATGAAAGATGGAATGTTCAGAGGCTTTATGTAATTCACGCAACATCAGGCGAGAGCGGCTCCTGTTCAAAATGCATATGGAAACACTGACAACTCTCGGTTGGTCACTGCTAAGCAGTTCAAGGAGCTGGGACCACCGGAGTTTTTGGGAGAGCCAAAACCACTTAAGGCGGAGACGTTGATAAAGTAGATCACCAAGATATTTGATGTCTTGGGATGCTTCGAGGAGCAAAAGGTTCCTTTTGCCAGCTTCATGTTGAGAGTAGAAGCAGATTACTGGCGGGAATCAATAAAGCGTACTCAGCATGCCGCAGTCAAAATGTCTTGGGAGAAGTTCCAAGTGCTGTTCAACGACAAGTACTTTCCCGAAAGTATTTGTCACATGAATGAGGTGGAGTTTATCAAGTTGGAGCAAAACAATATGCCCATGTCACAGTACGAGGCTAAGTTTGCCAAGTTGTCCCGATTCACATCCCATTTGGTTGATAATGAAGAGAGAATGACGCGAATATTTTTGTGAGGTTTGAGACCCGAAATACGTCAATACCTCATTTCTCACAAATTGTGTTTGTATTCAGATGTAGTGAATATGGCTCAGTTATTGGAGTGCGATAATGAGCCAGCCCAACCAAAAGATAACTAGCAACAACACGATAATAATCGTACCGGTGGCAACGGTCATCGAAACAATGATAACCTTCGTGGGGGAAATTATCATGCCAGAAATGGTAACCACTTCAGTGGTAATCATGGCCAAGATAATAGAAGAAATGATTCAAGTCAAAAATTTAAGAAGAGAAGATTTCACGATGATGGGAAGACGTCGGCAGCAGTACCAGCACCAAACTGTTCACAGCCTTCCAAGGTATGTTTTAGTTGCGGAAAAGACGATCACATAGCTCGATTTTGTCCCGTAGCGAAATTAAATTCAGCTAGGATGGTGGCACCAAAGGCGGATACGGACAAAACAAAGTCGGTGGTTTTAGGAAGGGCATTTTTCGTGACTTCTCAAAAAGCGAGTAATCCGAAAGAAGTTATCACGGGTTAGTTAATCATAAACTCTAGCAAAGTCTATACCTTATATGATACTGGTTCTACCCATTCTTTTATTTCTCCTACTTGCGCTCAACGTTTAAATTTAACTCTGGAGAAAGTAGACTTTGACTTATCTGTTAAAACTCTATTAGGAGAAACCTTCATTACATGTTCTATCCAAGTCTTAGATGAGAGTCACAGTTTTGAATGATATTTCTATCGTTAATAAATTTTCTGACGTATTCTCGAAGAACTTCTTGGCCTACCTCTAGAGCATGAAATTGAATTTTGTATCGACCTTGAACCTGATACAAAACCCTCAAATATTTCTTTACACAAAACGATCATATTATGAGCCAAAGATGTTGGCTCGAGCTGTTGAAAGATTACGACTATACCATTCAATACCATTGTAGAAAAAATGAACGTGGTAGCTGATGCGTTGAGTAGGAGATCATATGTGTTTACGAGTGCGATATTATTTACACAAAGACCCATTTCGTACGACTTACAAAAGATGGAGATAGAGTTAAAAACTCCAAGAACATACGTGAAGATAACGAATATACGAGTAGAATTGACTTTAATTAATAAAGTTAAAGTCGCTCAAGCTATAGTCCCGGAGCTGATGAATGTGAAGAAAAAGGTGCAAGAAAGAATTATTCTAGAAGTAAGAATTGACGAAGAGAGAAAATCTCAACCCTCGATTTTATTGGTTCATTTCAAATCCTCGATCGAGTAGGAACTGTGGCCTATAAACTCGTCTTATCGCTAAGTTTGTCGCGTGTTCGTAACGTTTTTCACGTATCGATGTTACGTAAATATGTGGACGACCCGAATCACATTATTGAATTAGAACTACCGAGATAGCAGAAGATTTAACGTATGTGGAGATACTTGTTAAAATCTTGGATAAGAAGGAACATATTCTATGCTCCAAGGTTATACCTCAAGTCAAAGTTTTGTGGGAAAACTACGATGTTGAGGAAATGACCTGGGAGTTAAAATCTGAAATAAAGTTAAGGTATCCTTACCTCTTCGATATACCAGGTACGTACCGTAATTTTGAGGACGAAATTTCATATGAAGGGGAGGTTGTAAGACCCTAACTTTTATGAATGAAGAATATTTTTTCTCAAAATATATTTTTGAATATTATGGTGTGGATATGATATAATGTTATAGTTTTGGGTAATATTTATAAATTTTGCAAAGTAAGCAAGTTGTTATAAAATATTCGATTGGTCGGGGAATATTCGTTTTAACAGGGAATATTCGTACGACGGCACAATCATTGGTGGACCCCACAATAAAAGTTTTGTCGTAGTTAGAAAACGATAGAAATATCTTTTTATAAAAATAACAGCGAAAATTTTACCGTTAAAACTGTTGAACTACCCGGTAGTAAAAGTACAGTAATACGCGTGGTTGTGTAGTAGTACACGGTATTGATTATTGATGCTTACGTGAGAAGTCACTCAGTTATACTCAATTATTGCTACAGTAATTACTGTATAATATCTTACATATTATTGATTCAATTATTGTCACAGTATCAATATTTTATATTATTAAATCAATAATTAAGACGATAAAGTCATTCATATTATTATTTGCAATATTAACGATGTCTAGAAAGTTCGGTCGAGGAGAGGTTTGGTCACCTAATTGCGCGCTAATAGGGAGAAATTCTTATTGGAAAGCCCCTTTTTTCCTACGAATGATCTGGTTGTTAAATATTATGTGTTATAATATTAATGATGAATAAGTTTGTATTGATTAAAGATGAAATTGATATTTTTATTTTGTTGGGATTATTAGTGTTAATGGAAACCGACAATTATTTCGATAATAATGGATGTCTGGAGGTTATATTGACTAATCGGGTAATTAATCGGATAAATGAGTAATTAATTGCTATTAATTACCATGTTTATAACTATTTGTTCACATGTGTATACTATTGATTCACATGCATGTACTATTAGGGGAGGTGGTGCAAGATTGATAATACTTACATGACTAATTTAAAAATGGAGGTATAGATGAAGGTACTATACTGTAATTATTTTTTCACATGTATAGAACTATTGATTCACATGATTGTACTATGGATTCACATGATGTACTATTAGGGGAGGTGGTGCAAGTTTGATAATTCTTGCAGGACTAATTTAAAAATGAAGGAAAAGATGAAGGTATTATACTGTAATATTTCGATCCCCAAAACGTGCAATTATCGAAACTATGTTTTCCTATAAATAGAAGCTCATTCTTCTTTCACTCTCACCAATTCACTAAAACTTACAAGAGCAATTATAGAGAGAGAAGCTATAGAGAGAAAGAAGAAGAGAAGTCTGCTACTTCATTATTCCAGTATCCAGTCTTCTTCTGAGGTAAGGGGTATTATTTATTTCGTATTCGTAAGGGATATTATTTTTTAGTATTCATAAAAAATAATATTTTCTTCCATACTCTGTAGTATGTAAGTAATATTATTTCGTTTCGTATCCTTAATTCTACATTCATTTTGTTGAAGTATTGCTTCTATACTCTGTGAAATTAGTAGAATATCCTTGAAATTTGCGGTTCATCAAGTATCGTTTCACAAGGATATTTTCTGCATATTCTTGTTAAATTTTAAGCTTTTCATGCCGGAGTACTGTCTATGAGTACTATTCATTTATACGGTACTATTCACAAAATACTATTCATAGGTACTATTCATAAAGTATTATTCATAAAGTACTATTCATGAGTACTATTCACAAAAATACTATTCACGGGGTACTATTCTCGAAGTACTATTCATCCAGAGTACTATTCATGATAAAAATTGATTTCTTTTCGGTCCAAATCATTTTTGATATAATATCATTCTTGAATTTTACTCCACAAAGTAGTATCATGTTGGTAATTTGAACATTATTGAATGCTGGATAAATTAAATTATAAATCTTTAAAAATTTATCCTTTACTTTTTTTTAATTGAAGTCTTATATCATTGTCATCATCCCTCATGCTTATATTGTGATGAAAGTCATCTTTGGCTTATGTGTATAGATGGACTGTTGATTGGTATGATTATGACCAGGGATCATTCGGTATAATCATGACCTGTAATGTTACAAATGATGTGGTAAAAGTCCTCATTGGCCTGTAGTGCATTGATGGACAGTTGTTGGTATGATTATGACTAGGGATTATTCGGTATAATCATGACCATTGATGATTACATGAATATCCTTGGCCCATAATGCAGGGATGATTCGATGAGGTGGTTTATTTATTAAGTTGAGTCTTAGCAATAAAGTTGATGAAAAACTTTTTAAATCATAAAAGATAGTAGGTATCATGCTCTACTTAACTCTTCTAATGGATTACTTATTCCGTTGCAGTTAAACTTGTTGTTTATTAGTTTAACACTATTGAAGGCTAATGATAATTTATTCTGCATTATCTTAGTCATAATATTTCTTATTGGGCTAGTTGAGCTCACCCTTTTGCTTTCATTGTTCTCTTCAAGAAATGAGAACGTAGCCAAGACTAGTCGAGGAACTGAGTGAAGGTACGAGATGGTGGCTATAGTAGTCCTCACTATTTTATAAAATAGTGTGATAACAAATGTAATGAGGACTTCATTTGAGTTCGAATACTATCTATGAGATAATATTCGTGTAAAAACTCTAAGCTACGCTGTTGTCGTATTGTATAAAAGAAGTTTGTATTTGATTTATGTACCATATATTTGGCGACTCAAAATGGGTGATGTATACCTATTTTGGGGGTGTCACAATAATAATATGAATAACTTTGTCGTCTCAATTATTAATTTAATAATATAAAATATTATGACAATAATTGAATCAATAACGTGAGATACTATACAACAATTAATGTAGCAATAATTAAGTATAACTGAGTGACTTCTCACGTAAGCATCAATAATCAATACCGTGTGCTAATATGCAACCACGCGTATTACTGTATTTTTATCACCAGGTATTTCAACTATTAACGGTAAAACTCTCGCCGTTATTTTTATAAAAAGATATTTATGTCATTTTCTAACTTCGACAGTAATTTCGTAGTGGGGTCCACCAATGATTGTGCCATCGTACGAATATTCTCTGTTAAAATGAATATTTCCTGATCAATCGAATTTTTTATAACAACTTGTTTACTTTGAAAAATTTATAAATATTACCCATAACTATAATATTTTATCAAATCCACACCATAATATTTAAAAATATATTTTGAGAAAAATTAATCTTTATTCATAAAAGTTGGGGTCTTACAAATATCCGTACGACGTCACAATCATTGGTGGATCCCACAACGGAATAACTTTCGGATATAGAAAGCGACAAAAATAACTTTTTTATAAAAATAACGGCAAAACGTTTACTATTAAACTGTTGAATTATCTGGTGATAAAAGTACAATAATAAGTATGGTTACACAGTAGCACACGGTATTGCACAGCATCTCTGGTTATTGCTGCTTACGTAAGAAGTGACTCAGTTTTATTCAATTATTGCAACAGTAGTTGCTGCATAGTATCTCATATTATTAATTCAATTATTTACATTATTGACAATGTCTAGAAAGTTATGTCGAGAAAAGGGGTTATGTCATCTAATTATGCGCCAATAAGAAGAAATCTTTATCAGAAAGTCCCCTCTTTCCTGTGAATGATTTGGTTATCAATATTGCAAGTTATAATATTAATGATGAATAATTGTTGAAATATTAAAAATGTGTTTATTGAAGATAAGTGAATTACAAATATTTAAGGGGAATAATGTAAACTTAGAAAACTTTAGGGGTACCAAAGTGTAATAAATAAATCAATCTGGACCGCGGGTGGTGATTTTAATAGTAAATCAACCTGGACCGTCGGTGGCGGTTTTAATAGTAAATTAATCTGGACCGTCGGTGGTGGTTTTAATAGTAAATCAATCTGGACCGTCGGTTGTGATTTTAATAGTAAATCAATATGGACCATCTATTTTAATAGTAAATCAATCTGGACCGTTCGTGAATCAGTTACTATTTAGTCCATTTTCCTATAAATAGAAGCTTAATTCTTCTTTCATTATCACCAATTCACTAAGACTCACAAGAGTATCGGTACAGAGAGAAACTATAGAGAGCAAGAAGAAGAGTATTCTGCTACTTCACTATTGCAGTATTCAGTCTTCTACTAAGGTAAGGGTGTTACTCCCCCAAACTTAACAATTATAATGTCCTCATTGTAAAATAAAGCAAAAAGTGGACGAGAACTTCCCTGTAATCACTTAAGCTTGTGGTGATGGTGGCGTGGCACAAAGACTGAAAACTCCTCCACATCAGAATTTGAAGAAGGATATTATGTCATGGGCTCAGGTTGGTGGCTTCCCTTTCCATAATCTTTTCTATCCATTGAACCTCCAATACCTGCAATGAAGAGAGACAACATGGATTAGAATAACACTTTGGATTTATAAGAGAACTTAATAAGCAAATTAATTCCTATCTACTAAATAAACTAGTAAAGAAAATAAATATAAAAATTCCTGGGTTGCCTCCCAGTTAGCACTTGAATTATAGTCTTTCAGCCTGACTTTGTCTGGTCACGCTATCCAATTCCTCTTCGATAATTGAGGAACCCTCCATCCATCAGAAATAATATAGCTTTTGGTAGGTTCCCATTTGTGATGGCCAATGCATCAAAGTCACCTAGCATGCTCTGATTTGGTATAATCTCAATCAAGAACATCCCACAGCTAGGTGTTTTCTCCATTGTGTATGTGATCACTTTGGGGCATGGAAGCTTGTCACACACCATGGGCTCTTCATCTATCTTCTCTTTTTCGTCCCACCATGGATTCAAAATTATACTCGCTCTTATGTCATCAAAAGCTTCGCCGACGATATGACTACCAAGTGGGCATGATTTTGCAAATCTGACTGACTCTTTGATCTATGGTGGAGACCCATTTAGATCTTCGTCGACCTCTATTTCATTATCCCCAATTGTCTCCACACTTTCAATATCTTGTGGCCTATCCAGTCGTAAATTTGGTTCGGGTTCTCCGTCAGTTTCGTCATCCATGTCATAAAGCCAAGTGTTTGGAGGAAGGTTGCTTACGGCTTTGGTCATTTGCTCTATCTGATCCGTAAGATTTTGAATTGACCTCGCTTGATTACTCATCTTCTCCTCATTTGAAGCTATGAACTTGGACAAAATTTCCTCCAGCCTTGAATTTTTTGTTTCAGTCTCGGAAGCCATGTATTGAGGACCATTGGTTGAGGCAGTGACGAGTTGTTCCATCCGATTATTAAAATTTTGGGTTGACAGCACTTGGCTAATCCTCAACTCCTCTAGGTTTGCTATGCCCTTCAATATTACATCCCTCGGATTTGGCTTTTCTTCTTGTGGCAATGGAGGTGGACATAAAAATTCCGGTGTGTATGATGGATTTGGAGCGTAGTATTGGTCTTCATAATTATAGCTCCATGACGAATCCGGGTGATACCCCCAAACTTGATGATAATTAGCATATGTATAATCGTTGAGGTATTCACCACCGTGTTGTCCCGGCCCAAAACTAACGGTGCCTTGATGACTCGGATGATTACCAGCACAATAATTGCAGTTAACTACTATCCTTCGATTACGTTAGGCTGCAACAACGTCCAACCTCCTCGAAAGTGTCTCAAGCTGTGCTGATAATGCAGAAAATGCATTGAGACCATCAATCCCTGCTCCCCTTGGCTGAGTCATTCTCGTATACGGCCATTGATAATTAAATTCCACCATGGTACCTGAAAAGAAAGAAAAATAGGAAGAGAATTAAATAAAAAGGAAAAAAAATGTTTAAATTAAGACTAATTTGATTGAAGCTAATATTGGCAAAGATATATTAACTAATTCCCTGGCAACGGCGCCAAAAACTTGTTGGGTAAAATCTAATTACGCACAACACGCAAGTATATGTGGTCAACAAATAATAAAGTGAAAGTAGAGTATCGTTCCCACGAGTAATTATTAATACAAATTACCAAGTACTAACCCTTAATCAACTCAATCTTTTTTAAACGAATGAATTTCAAATTATATAAATTAAATTATTTAATTACACTAATTCTAATTACCACTAATTAAAAATCAGATTACGGAGATTTAAGATCACAACTTCACTTATTGCTTTATTTAAGTTAACACACTTCTCATCAATTATTTTCTATCCTGAATTGTTAATTAAGAATACTAAAGCAGATAAAACCACCTCTCGATGCATAATACCCATACTCACTTAAATCCACAGATGATAGAATTAAGCAAGACACCATAATTAACTAATCCACTATATCTCTATGCGAATTACAATTAAAAAGGATTTAAACACAAGTTCTCTATAAGATTACATATAGCGTAAAGGCATATCTCTATCCTAAATACGAATCATGAATTCCATCTATGTAGAAATCACAAACACATGCCATCATAATTAGATCTAAACCTATACTTCATCTCTCGAATTCATATAGATTATCACGGTAATTGATGGCCAATCATTTAAACAATGAAGTCCAAATCATAATAGACAATCCTCACAATAGAGTATAATAATTGATAAAGAAGCATATTAAAATAAACTACACAATAAGATCCATTGTAATCTCAAACAAAGAATTAGTTCATGATTATTGAATTAAAACTAGGAATCCACAATTGAATACACATTAAAAGACAGAGATAGAAGAAGATGAGAAGATAGAATCTATTATCTGTAGATTTGATGCTCTCTCCTTGCTCCTACTTTGAATCTTAAATGGTCTTCAAGTTGCTTCAATCTCTAAATCTAATAAGAACTAGTGTTTTCTACTATTCTACTCTAATCTAATCTAATAGAATCCTTTCTCTCTCTCTCTAATCTCCCCTTCTAATCCTTGTGTTTCTCTTCCTTTTATAAGTCTCGTCATATGTCTTTAAGTCCTCTTGAAAGTCCTTGAGTCAATCGGATCGAAACAATCCTTCTCGAACTCAAATTTGGCCAAACAACGAATTTTTTGCGCGTACCCCCGCCCCGACGGGGGTCTAGGCTTGTAAAGAGCCCGCCCCAGCGAGGGTCCTTACTATTTTGCAGCTGGTATACCTGCCCCGCGGGCATTTTGTGAAGGAAAAGCCCGCCCCGACGGGGGTCACTTTTCTACTCTGACGTCCTTTGCTAAAATGGCCATAACTTTTGATCCGAGAGGTGTTACGGGGCCTGCCACCTATCAAATTGAAGATATCGACGAGCTCTACAACTTTCATTCTTTGATATTTGACAGATTCGGATTGGATGAAGATCAAAATTGAGGTTGAAGTAGATGCAGTGTAAATTGCAAGTATGAGAACTCTTAGCTTTGATCTTAGTTGATAAAAAGGCCATAACTCTTGCATCCGAACTCCGATTGGGATGATTCAAGATGTTCCAGAAAGCTAAGAAGAAGCTCTATAGTATAATCTAAGATCCAAGCCAAGAACATGCATCCAACTTGGTATTTAAAGTCCATTAATCTTCCCTTTTTTGCATTTGCTTGCGTATTTTAGTCCAAAAGATTTTTGAATTGTTTTTCCTTACTTCTTCATGCCAATGTTATGTCATAGCCTACAAAATAACATAAAATGTCTGAAAAGTAACTAATAAACATGAGTTTGAGCAACTAATTCAAGTAACAGATACCGGATAAGTAGGTATAAAACCTGCTTATCAATAGATAATTCGTTGATGTGAAATATTTATTGATTGTTGTTACAGGGAAAAAATATTGATGATGGATTTTTAAATCATAGTAGATAGTAGACATCATTCTCTACTTGACTCTTCTAATGGATTACTGTTTTCACAGCAGTTGTTGATCTAAAACTTGTTATTTATTGTACTCTATCAAATTTTTTCCTGTTGAGGATAAACGATAATTTATTTTACATTATCTTAGTCATAATATTCTTTACTGGGCTAGTTGAGCTCACCCTTTTCCTTTTGGTTCCATTATTTTTCTCAAGAGGAGAGAATATAGCTGGGACTAGTCGGGGAGTGGAATAATGGTTCAAGATGGTTTCTTAGTAGTCCTCACTATTTTGTAAAATAGTGTGATAATAATTATAATTATGACTTTATTTGAGTTTAGATATTGTCTACACGACAATATCTGTATTAAAACTCATAGCGTATGTTTTGTTATATTTTACACGACAATTGATAGTTGTATTAATGAAGTTGTATTTGATTTCTGTACCATATATTTGGCGACTCAGAATGGGTTGTATAGATTTATTCTGGGGGCGTCACAGTTGGTATCAGAGCTTAGGGATATAATCTCTGGCGGAGATCTGAGGTTAGAACTAGGAGGGGAGAGACAAGTAAAACCTTCACTAGTATGTCCTATCTAAGCTTATTTGTTATTTAATTGGTAGGTCAGAATATAGAGAAAATATGTGGCATGTCAATTAACCCTTGTTTTGTGGCAGTATTTGAGAATGACATTCGTAAATCAAGAGATGAACTCATATAGTGTTTTAAGTGATGAATCGAGGAGAGTTATTTAAAGAATAAATTTTGGAGTATAATATCTTGTTATAACAAAGATTTTATTGTGGAGTACTAATTAAGTTAATACCTCCGTTCCTAAAAGATTGTCGTTTAAGGTTTTTGCACACGGATTAAGAAAATCATTTAATACTATAGAAAATTGAATTAATTTGTTTGAAATTCCATCACTACCCCTTTATGAGAAATTAAAAAATATTAATCCAAGGGAGAGAATTTCTTGGGACAATAAGAGAAGGTAGGGGTAATATAGAAAAGTAAATAATTTATTCTTCTCGAAAGTTGTAAACGACAAACATTTTGAAACAAATTTATTCTTCTAAAACGATAATCTTTTAGAAACGGAGGGAGTATTAAACTTGATTGTAGAATGTCAGGCGAAAAAGAAATTAGAGATATCCATGTGATGAGTGAATAATTAATAGTTGCACCCGAGCTAGTCGCAGAGGTAGATCAAAGCTGTTAGGTTGATCTATGTCTTTAGATGTAAAAGATAAGCTTCAACAGAATCGTAGTCTATCGAGCTGACCAAAAGATTGCAGAAGCTAAGGCAGAATCGTAGAGCATCGAAAATCGCAGTGTGTCTGCCTTTGAGGGCCTCTCCCAGAATAATAGAGTGGTCCAAACTCATGTCAAGCTAACTCAAAGATTGTAGTGTGCTCTCGGAAGCATAGAGTCTGAAAATCAAGCAAGCAAAGATCGTAGTCTACCAGTGCTTAAGGGAAATCGTAGTGTTCTCTTCTATTAGTACCGGATCAAGCACCAATGTGGCAGGACACCACGATCATGATCGTAGAGCATCACCCGTCTGTATCAAAAGCATCGAGCTTTGTCCATTTGTTTAAGAATAAATCACAACAAATGTGGAATGGATTATAAACGTTGAAATCCTCGGGAGTCCCAATGACACAACAGTCATACTTAGTATATAACAAAGAGACGTATTGAAGAAGCTAAGGAAAGTACTATGGGTTAACAGAAAATACCTTTTCATGTGTTAGGTGAGATAGCAGTCTGCTGTGTCAGTGGGATCAGGCGGCTAAACAAAAGATTTGAAGAAAGTCACCATCAGTGCTCAGAAATGTCAAATACAATTAATGCTTCAACAGATGTCTTCCAATAGATGCATTTCAAAGACACCTTATATACAAAACGGAAAGAGATACAAGACATATGCAAGTACACAACAAAACGCTGAAGAACACTCAACGCTCAACTCTATGATCTGAAAAGAAAACTTGCTCAGTTCTTTCGAACACAAGCTTAACGACAACTGAGTAGCATCATTCAAGAACTCAACTATCTTTAAGTGAAGTAAAAAGTTCCAAGTCAGAAGGACTTGAAGAGTTCTAAGTGAACTGAGAAATACCAAGTCTGTTGGACTTGAAGAGTTCTAAAGTGAACTAAGAAGTTCCAAGACTGCTGGTCTTGAAGGACTATGTTAGATTTAAAGATTGTAAAGATATCCTTAGTGGATTTCCTGCCTAAGGAGTAGAAGAGTGGACTAGGAGCCTTGAGTGCTCTGAACAACTTAAAAATATAATGTCTCTTATATTCTTGCTATAACTGCTATATCTGCCATAAATGCTTATATCCTATTAACTCGTTTTATCTTAAAGGGAAAACAAACAAATCTCAAATTCCGCTGTGATTAAATCATTATCAGATCTGACAAGTATTTTGTAAAAGAAATTTTAAAAATATCTATTCAACCCCCCTTTCTAGATAACTATTGTGCCTCTGGGAACTAATAATTGGTATCAGAGCAGGTTCTATCAATCAGCCTACAAAGCTTAAGTAGATCCAATGACACATCTGATAAGCGAATCAAAGACTGGAGGAGGCATCAAGCCACCTATGTGCAATAAAGATAAATTCCTAACTGGAAAATTAATAGGCAAGCCTACATGGATTCAATATATGAAGATCTATTTGAAACCGTTCAGAATGGGCACTATGTTCCTACAAAGCTTGCACCAACTTCAGACGACCCAAACAGAATTCAGATCAAGGTCAAAACAGAATGGACTGACAACGAAAAGAAAGCTACCCAACTCGACAAAAAGGCCAATAACATTTTGTTCTAATCTTTAGAAGATGACATGTTTGAAAATGCGGTCAACATCAAAATAGCAAAGGAAGTATGGGAAGCATTGCTCATTATGCACGAAGGAACTGAAGAAGTCAGAGAAAATAAACAATCTCTTCTGACTCAATAATACGAAATGTTTGCCCATGTTCCAGGTGAAAATGTCACTTCCACTTATGAAAGATTCAATGTTCTGCTCAGCTCCCTTCGAGCTTTTAGAAAGATCTACCCAAATAAAGATCTGATCATAAAATTTATGAGAGCTTTGCCTAGCAAGTGGGATGCCAAAACCACTGCCATCAGAGAATCGAAGAATCTCCATCAAATGATTGTTCAACAATTATATGGCAACCTTCTCACCTATGAACTGAAGTTGACTCAGCGAGCAGAGACTCTATATAACAATCCAGATTTTTAATTATAATATTTAAATATTTATTGAATTATATAACTATTTAATAGATGTGTTTATTGTTGAATAAATATTTGTTTAATTGATTTGATGTGATTTTATTATTTATTTGTTTAATAAATAATTAATGAGTTAAGGAAAGTAATTATTTTGAAATAGTAATCTAATTTAATTTAATAATTAAGTTAGAGAGTTTATAATGATTAAATAAATTATTATATTATGCAATGAATTGTTATTAGAATTAATTAAATTAAGTATAAAAACTTAATTAATTAGAAGTGTGACAAATAACTATATTATAAATGGTTATTAAAATAAATTAAAGTAGTTTTAATTTATTTTGCCAAACAAGGCTTAAATATATTAAGTCTTTAATTTTAAAGCGTTTTGTCAAACAAAACCCTATGGTTTATGGATTTTTAAATTTGATTTATTAGTAATATAAATTAAATTAAATATAAATAATATATAATAATTATGGTAACCGCTGTTTTAATAAAGCCATTAGTGGCGTCGCTTTTAAAACATTTGAAAAGATACGTTAGTTTATTTTAGTTACATCTAATCGATTTGGCTAAAGCCTAAGAAAAGAATAGAAGAAAGGTTTGTCAGAGGCTTGAGAGAGAGTTTGAGGCAGAAAAAAACAAGAGAAAGTTTTGAGTTCTTCAAGTTATTCTCAGTAGTTAACAAGAATTGTCTGAGCAAATTGAAGGCATGTTATATAACCCTTAATATATATGCTACGGCATAATTTTTCATGAGTTTCACTGTGTAAAAAATTTCTTTACAAATTCTCTGTGAAGTTAAAATTCTTTTGAATTGTAGTATAAACTGAATAATTGCACTTGTAGGTAATTGTAATGCTAAAGTTTATGTTTAGATAAGGGATTGTACGCTAGTCTCGTTTAAAAAGGAAGAAATTGTTTGCAGTTTATAGATGTTCAAAAAAAATGACTGGTAAAAATACCAAATATTAATATAATGCAATTGTCTGTAATAATTTGGTGGTGAATTAATGGTGAAATTGAACACTAAATATATTAACTTGGTAAGAAACGCTGAAATTATAGTTGGAATGGACTAAGTTGATGAATAATAGGAATGTCAGTGTTAAACTATGTAAACAAACGTCAGTTATGGAGTTTGGTTTTTAAAATAATGCTTTCAATGATTTAAGATTTATAGAATCATGGTTTAATCGTTGGTAATTAGTATATACATGTTGGGTAATGTGTATATGTGTAATTGGCTTAGGTTATACATGTTAATTAGTGTTAAAAATCAAGTTATTGACATAAATTTAGTTGTTCTGTTCTTCGTGGGATGCGATTCTGCAAGTTTCGGCGCCTTCACGCCAAAAATTGCACCCCAGCGCCAAAAATGGATCTCCAGCGCCAGAAATTCGCGCCGCGACGCTGAAATTCGCGCCCCAGCGCCAATTTCGCGCCCCAGCGCCACTAGTTGGCCTAGTCCTCGCTCCCCAGCGCCGGATTTGTAGTCTGACTCAGACAGTTTTGACCTCCTGTAGTAAAATGGCCATAACTTTCTCATACGAACTCCAATTAAATTGATTCAAGATGATCCGGAACGAGAACGAGTAGACCTACAACTTTCGTTCCAAACGTTTTTCAATGTGAGCTCTATAACAGTAGTCAAAATGGTCATCTTTAGGACTGTTATGTTTTTAGGGGCAATCGGAGAGCGTCGGCCATGCACATATGCATGTGTAGTGCTCCTGACCATAAAAGATGATGTCCTAAGTTATAAAACATGAATATTAATAATTATAATGATGTTTAACATTAATACATGATGTATTAGATGAGTTATAGAGGCATAGTAAGCATACACAAGAGAGACAAATCGGACGTGTGACGAATGAACGTCGAAACGCCGTGCCAAGTGTTAATGAACTTAAAAAGTGTTTCAATTCAATTGAAATGGATATTATAAGATATGGAATGGGTTTAATATAAAACCAATAAGTATTCCTAGCAAGACTTAAGCACTTGAATGAACTGAGAATATGAAATACAGTGAGATATAAGTCAAAAAGTTAACACAATCTAATTGAACATTGTGTGCTAATTAATAGAAAAGATTATGAGATGTGGAGTAGAGTTTACATTACAATTACTATGTGTTGTTATGTGACTAATAGTTGATGTGTATGATTATATAATTGTGTAGGGCACGTGAAGTGCAGATAACTGTAAGCTGTTAAACTGTTATTGGTAAACAACGATCAAGGTAAGTCTTTCGGTTCCTATTTTCTACATGGACTTGATGAACTGTTTTAAATTACATGATATGTTATACATGTTGAAATTGTGAAATGTTAAAGTCAATTTATGACTATATTTTTTTGGTTAAATAAGGAGGATTGAGTAAGGAACTCAATCTTTATATTTGCTATGTGAATTAAAAGCATGTATGCCATGTTACTTTAATTATTATGATATGTATGTTTAGCATGTTATTATGTGCTATGTGATGCATGAAAACTGTTAGACTTTGCTGGGCTGTCGAGCTCACTCTTGTAAATAACCATTTTTACAGGTCAAGATTTTAAGGTAAAGATATGTGCTAAGTGAGTTATAGAGATCTATATTCACGAAAATTACTTATGTTTTATGAGAAATGTATTTCATATTTTGAACGTAAAATGTTGTTGAATTGTAAGTTGAGTTATCCAATGTATATGGATATTTAGTTATGATGTAAGACTTTGTATAGTCATTTTGTTGTAACGATTCATGATATAAGATTGAATCAAAGAGATGTAGTGTAAAGGTTGCGATTCAGGGCAAGAAAGAAGGAAATGTATAAACGTTTTAAATATTCCGCAATTTTAGTGATTTTAATATCAAATAATGATGTAAATTAGAGATTTAATGTATGGTTAACGGCCGAAGTCGAGATTTAAATTGTATGAATTTTGTGATAGTTACAGTTGGTATCAGAGCTATAGGTCATAAACCTTAGGTAGGAGTACCGTAGGCTATAACCTTAGAGAAGAGATGTGAAGATAATGAAAGAATAAGCTCAAATAGAGTTTGAACAATAAGAAGTAATTTAAGTAATTTATAAAGAGGGGATTTAAACTTGTGTGAAAGGATTCAAAGAAGAATCTCGCAGAGTTATCAGGAATATGAATGTGGGGTTACCCAACTCCAATAATAAGGATGTAAGGTGATAATAAATAGACAATGTCTATAAAAAGAGAGTGATAAAGAAGTTAAGAATAGAGAGTTATATTCAAGTTTGGTGCAATTGTACTCTTTAGTAGTTGATGTATGGTATCTGGGCTAAACGATTCCTTCATGGAGCGGAGGTATATAAGAACTAGTAACTCGGAACCTAGTTTATTGGTTGTTTGTGGGAAACCACTCAGCGTACCATATTGAAACTGTTAGAGAGTTGATGTGTACCAAGTGTAGAAATGGACACGTATGATGAGAGTTTAGAACTCGAATGAAATTTTGAGCGATATAAATGAAGTTAGAATTCTTAAAGAAAGAATTTTTTCAAAGGAGAATCTAAGAGATATAAAGATAAGAAATGGGAGTTTCCTAACTCCAATAGCCAAGATAACGAATAATGTCGTAAATGATGAAAAAGAGAAAGAATGAGGCTCGTAAAACAAAACGATCACGAGTTAAGAAAAGAATTTTAAGGGAGATGATTATAGAATAAGATCACGACGCGATCAGATTAAGTTATAAAAGGAAGATGGTTTGTAATGTTTGAATGATTATAGCTTAATGCTATGAAGATGATGTACTATGATATAGTAAGAGATAACTCATGAGGAGTTATAGATGATGTGATATGAGGAATTTATATCGAACAAAGAGCAAGTTAAGAGCAAGATAGAGTTAGGTGGGATTTCAATTGAGGACTCCTGTGATGGCTGAGTTGTAAAAATCTTTGTATGGGCGAGGGTTTTGTGCTTGCACTAAGTTTATCACATTGATAATCATTGGAATGTTTGTGTCGCGCTATTTGCTATATGCCTGTTGAGAAGGTGATTCTTTTCTCATCTGTATAACAGATAGGTAGAGTATAGTTAGAGAATATTATAAGGTTAAGTGTGAGTTCTTAAAACTCATACTTATAGTAGGTTCGTGACTCATAATTATATGGTATATTTTTGAACCCCTCAGCGAATGGACGCCTATGGTCTGACTAGGATAAGTTTTTAAACTCATATGATTGTGGCAAGTTCCTGAACTCATAACGTGTGGTAAGTTGACGAACTGGGTATAGATAAGTGTAAATGGAGTATTGAGGATGATAGGAATAGATATACCTATTAAGCAATGGATCATTATAGAAAGTGGAGTTGATGGAAGAAGCATATGTATTCTAAATCTACTAGCTATGCTAGACTTTCGAAATTTATTGACTTCGTGCTGATGTTTACACTTTTATTTTCTTGAAAAACATTGGATCAAATGATGGAACCAATGAGTTTTAACAGCAATATTGTTATTCGTATGTCTATGCTAATTGCTTCGGCTAGACAAAAATGATTTGCGATATATCAAAATGTATTTTATATCATTAATGCATCATGTAACCTGGTGCAAAGATGATAAAATCGATGGAGTCATCAATGCAGTATTACCTAGTGTTGGATGTGATCTAAGGATCGTTAGCCCACTATGGTATGATGTAGTATGATAAAATCACCAAATGACGAAATCCTCAACGGACTGTAAATATAGTGCGGTATCATGACGTCATAAAAAGATTTTTGAGATTTTTTTAAGATATGAGAATACATATGTATGTATGTATATGTATATTTCGATTGATGTTCGAATTATTGTAGAGGTCTATGCTATTTGATTCAGCTAGACAAATATTAAAAGATGTTCATGAAATGCATGCGTTTCTTGAGAAGTTATGCCAAACTAAATTGTTTTGGTGCGGATTCAGATGTTGAAAAGCTGAGATGAACAACCCTTTTATAGGGGATTACGCGGAGGCGTTGAGATGTTTGTGCACAATACATTGTACGAAGGGCTGATCACCCTAAGTACGAGGAGTCCCTATAGTCTTATGACTGTTAAAGTTTAAGTTGAAAGATTACTTATAACTATGGACATACGTATAACGTTTAAATGTTTGTGCACAATACATCGTACGAAGGGCTTAACACCCTTAAGTATGGGGGTCCTTATAGTCTTATGACTGTTAAAATTGAAGTTAAAATATTACTTGCAACTGTGGACATAGTTCGTGGTCTTATGACCCTCAGCATGATTTCAAATCTTTTAAATTCCTGAGTTATTCAAACTACTTCCCAATTATTGAACAATTGTGGAAGATTCTTGTTATTCTGCAAGATGGATGTGAAAAAGGAAAATATTCCTTAAAAAGAAGTAAGTCGTAGAATGCAACACTGAATGATGAGTATGTTGAATAAGTGAGAAAAGAGATTTTGAAGTGAGAAGGATATGAATTATCAAAGAATAATGTGAAACTTTTAATAGAAAAGTTAATAATTGTAGAATGATCTTTGTGGAAAGAAAGTGGTTATAGAAACCAATGAGTGAATGAAGTAGTGACGTAAAATCTACTTTGATAGAATGAATGAATAAAAATTAATAAATAAAATTTCGAGAACTAAATTCTTAGAAGAAATGGTGAATGTAATATCCCGAGTGCTGATGTTAACGATCCTTAGAAAAAGAAATGAATGGGTTAAAAGATTTATAATACTCAGAATATAATTGAGTTAAAGTTATGAAATGAAACCTAGAATTTGTTAAAGTAATGAATGTAGTAGGAAATATAAAATCTATATTTAGATAAAATGATGAAAGATTACTCTGAGTTATTTGTTTAATTTGTGTCTTCGATTCTGGGGACAGAATCTTTGTAAGTAGGGAAGATTGTAACGAATGAGTGGTTTGAGTTGTGATTCTGAGGACAGAATCCTTGTAGGGAGGGAATGATGTAACAATCCAGATTTTTAATTATAATATTTAAATATTTATTAAATTATATAACTATTTAATATATGTGTTTATCGTTGAAGAAGTATTTGTTTAATTGATTTGATGTGATTTTATTATTTATTTGTTTAATAAATAATTAATGAGTTAAGGAAAGTAATTATTTTGAAATAGTAATCTAATTTAATTTAATAATTAAGTTAGAGAGTTTATAATGATTAAATAAATTATTATATTATGCAATGAATTGTTATTAGAATTAATTAAATTAAGTATGAAAACTTAATTAATTAGAAGTGTGTCAAATAACTATATTATAAATGGTTATTAAAATAAATTAAAGTAGTTTTAATTTATTTTGCCAAATAAGGCTTAAATATATTAATTCTTTAATTTTAAAGCGTTTTTCCAAATAGAGCCCTATGACTTTTGAATTTTTAAATTTGATTTATTAGTAATATAAATTAAATTAAATTAAATATAAATAATATATAATAATTATGGTAACCGCTGTTTTAATAAGGCCATTAGTGGCGTCGATTTTAAAACATTTGAAAAGATACGTTAGTTTATTTTAGTTACGTCTAATCGATTTGGCTAAAGCCTAAGAAAAGAATAGAAGAAAGGTTTGTCAGAGGCTTGAGAGAGAGTTTGAGAGAGAAAAAAACAAGAGAAAGTTTTGAGTTCTTCAAGTTATTCTTAGTGGTTTACAAGAATTGGCTGAGCAAATTGAAGGTATGTTATATAACCCTTAATATATATGCTACGACATAATTTTTCATGAGTTTCACTGTGTAAAAAAACTCTTTACAAATTCTCTGTGAAGTTAAAATTCATTTGAATTGTTGTATAAACTGAATAATTGCACTTGTAGGTAATTGTAATGCTAGAGTTTATGTTTAGATAAGGGATTGTACGCTAGTCTCGTTTAAAAAGGAAGAAATTGTTTGCAGTTTATAGATGTTCAAAAAAAATGACTGGTAAAAATACCAAATATTAATATAATGTAATTGTCTGTAATAATTTGGTGGTGAATTAATGGTGAAATTGAACACTAAATATATTAACTTGGTAAGAAACGCTGAGATTATAGTTGGAATGGACTAAGTTGATGAATAATAGGAATGTCAGTGTTAAATTGTGTAAACAAACGTCAGTTATGGAGTTTGGTTTTTAAAATAATGCTTTCAATGATTTAAGATTTCTAGAATCGTGGTTTAGTCGTTGGTAATTAGTATATACATGTTGGGTAATGTGTATATGTGCAATTGGCTTAGGTTATATATGTTAATTAATGTTAGAAATCAAGTTATTGACAGAAATTTAGTTGTTATGTTCTTCGTGGGTTGCGATTCTGCAAGTGTCGGTGCCCCAGCGGCAAAAATATGCGTCGCGGCGCTGAAATTCGCGCCCCAGCGCCACTAGTTGGCTTAGTCCTCGCCCCCCAGCGCCGGATTTGTAGTCTGACTCGGACAGTTTTGACCTCCTGTAGTAAAATGGCCATAACTTTCTCATACGAACTCCAATTGAATTGATTCAAGATGATCCGGAACGAGGACGAGTAGACCTACAACTTTCGTTCAAAAAGTTTTTCAATTTGAGGTTTGTAACAGTAGTAAAAATTGTCATCTTTAGGACTGTTATGTTTTTAGGGGCAATCGGAGGGCGTCGGACATGCACATATGCATGTGTAGTGCTCCTGACCATAAAAGATGATGTCCTAAGTTATAAAACATGAATATTAATAATTATAATGATGCTTAACATTAATACATGTTGTATTAGATGAGTTATAGAAGCATAGTAAGCATACACAAGAGAGGCAAATCGGGCGTGTGACGAATGAACGTCAAAACGCCGTGCCAAGTGTTAATGAACTTAAAAAGTGTTTCAATTCAATTGAAATGGATATTATAAGATATGGAATGGGTTTAATATAAAACCAATAAGTAGTCCTAGCAAGACTTAAGCACTTGAATAAACTGAGAATATGAAATACAGTGAGATATAAGTCGAAAAGTTAACACAATCTAATTGAACATTGTGTGCTAATTAATAGGAAAGATTATGAGATGTGGAGTAGAGTTTATATTACAATTACTATGTATTGTTATGTGATTAATAGTTGATGTGTATGATTATATAATTGTGTAGGGCACGTGAAGTGCAGATAACTGTAAGCTGTTAAACTGTTATTGGTAAACAATGATCAAGGCAAGTCTTTCGGTTCCTGTTTTCTACGTGAACTTGATGAACTATTTTAAATTACATGATATGTTATACATGTTGAAATCGTGAAATGTTAAAGTCAATTTATGACTGTATTGTTTTGGTTAAATAAGGAGGATTAAGTAAGGAACTCAATCTTTATATTTGCTATGTGAATTAAAAGCATGTATGTCATGTTACTTTAATTATTATGATATGTATGTTTAGCATGTTATTATGTGCTATGTGATGCATGAAAACTGTTAGACTTTGCTGGGCTGTCGAGCTCACTCTTGCAAATAACCATTTTTGCAGGTCAAGATTTTAAGGTAAAGATATGTGCTAAGTGAGTTATAGAGATCTATATTCACGAAGATTACTTATGTTTTATGAGAAATGTATTTCATATTTTGAACATAAAATGTTGTTGAATTGTAAGTTGAGTTATCCAATGTATATGGATATTTAGTTATGATGTAAGACTTTGTATAGTCATTTTGTTGTAACGATTCATGATATAAGATTGAATCAAAGAGATGTAGTGTAAAGGTTACGATTCAGGGCAAGAAAGAAGGAAATGTATAAACGTTTTAAGTATTCCGCAATTTTAGTGATTTTTAATATCGAATAATGATGTAAATTAGAGATTTAATGTATGGTTAACGACCGAAGTCGAGATTTAAATTGTATGAATTTTGGGGTCGTTACACTCTATCTGAAGGAAGAAAGAAGGACAAATGGGTTGCTCTCAAAGCAACATATAACATCTCTAATGCTAACACTGAAAATGACTCTGACTCTGATGAAGATGATGATGAGGACATTGCAATGCTGGTAAAAAGACTCAAAAGGTTCATGCGTAAAGGCAGAAGCAGCAAACTAAGAGATTCAACAACTACAGCAGCCAGGAGCAGATAAATGACTTATGTTACAACTGCAAGAAGCATGGCCATTTCATTGTAAACTGCAACAAACCTCTTATAGAAGAACTAAAGATGAAATCAAATTCAAGGGCAACAAGAGGCTCTAGAAGAAAGACAAAGGTCTTGTGGCCGGAGGATCGTGGAGTGACTCAGACAATGACTCAACTCCCGAATCTAGAGATGATGAAGATCCTCAAGAAGCAAATCTATGTCTAATGACCAAACATGCAAAGGATAAGAAAAGCCCTGACAATCATGAAGTAAGTATCGATGAGGTATTTTACTTTAACTCTCCTGATGTAGATATTGATGATTTAAGAACTGCATTACATAGCATAAAAACTGATCTGCATCTATACATGAAGTGGTTCAGAGTTCTGTCTAAAGATTATTCTCTTTTTCAAAAAGAGAAAGAAAAAGTTTAGGAAGAACTGGAAATAGCTCTTCTAAGCACTAACTCTCTCTCCAAATTTGAAGCTGAGAATAAGCTCTTAAAAACAGACCAATGAACTTAATGCACAAAGAGAGTCAAATCTAACCTCTAAGATTGAGGAACTAGAAAAGACAATCTTAATATGGAATAAATCATCTTCATCCATGGACTCCCTGATCTCCAATCATAGAAGTGCATCTGACAGAACATGTTTAGGTTTTGGGGAATCCACCTCGGAACTATATATGGAAAAGATAAAGGAAACTAACTCTAGTAATGTTTCAAATTTTAATAGAAACAATACATTTGTGAAATCCTCACAAAAGGAAGAACCAGTTCATCCCTGCTCTTCTGATCCAATCCATGTCCTAAGGCAAAATGGATCCCATGCTGGCCTAGGATTCAGAAAAAAGAAGAGTAACTCAGTCACTACTCTCCAACCTCGAAGGGTCGTAGAGTCAAGTTAAATCAACTCCACGAACCAACTGGGAAGGAACAGTAGAGTTAAGTTTAACTCTTCACAAATCATGAATCACAAGGATACATGGAAAAAGAAGAACCAGTATAAAGGAAAGATTGCCAAGAACCACATAAGTCGAAATGGAGAAAGAATCCACATACACACACAAGCATGCATCATGCTAGATGTTTTGTATGTAATAAAATTGATCATAAGGCTGCAGTGTACTACAATAATTCTCTGCATATTAGACCCAAAGTCAAGCAAATATGGCTTCCCAAGGGTACTAACAAGGTAGGACCCATGCAAGTATGGGTACCAAAATGAGAGTTTAATCTTATCACAGGAATAGAGCTCCACGATCACGACTTGGTATCTGGACAGTGGATGCTCAAGGCATATGACCGAGAACAAAGCCCTCCTGTCTAACTTCATAGAGATGGAGGGTCCATCAGTCATCTTTGGAGATAATGGCTCTGGCAAGACAAGAGGATATGGCTCAGCTAGGAATGGCGCAGTGTCCTTCAGTAAAGTAGCTTATGTGGAAGGATTAAAGCATAATCTTCTGAGCATAAGTCAACTCTACGACAAGGGTCATCAAGTTACCTTCTTCAACAATCAATGTCAAGTCAGAGATTTGAAGACATCCTCTATAAAGTTGACCGGAACAAGAGAAAGGAACATCTACACTGTTAATCTTGGTTAACTAAGTTCTGATGAGACAATATGCTTTCTAGCTAAAGCTTCTGAAGAAATGAGCTGGCTATGGCATAAAAGGTTGTTTCATCTCAACTTCAAAAGCATGTCAAAACTGGCCTCCAAAGATCTAGTAGTAGGCTTACCCAAGCTCAATTTTGTCAAAGAAAGGCCATGCAATGCATGTCAGCTTGGAAAACAGACTAGAAGCTCATTCAAGAGCAAAACTATCAACTCAATTGATAAATCTCCACAGTTACTCCACATGGATCTATTTGGGTCAATTCCAACAACTAGCCTTGGTGGGAAGAGCTACTCATTGGTCATAGTGGATGACTATACCAGATTTACATGGGTATTCTTTTTAAACTCAAAAGATGAAACAAGCTCCCAACTAATCAAGATGTTCAGGCTAGTGATGAACGAGAAAGGGGAGAAAATCAAGGCTATAAGGAGTGATCATGATAGAGAATTCAACTTCTCTGAGATGGACCAGTTCTGCACAGACAATGGCATCAGTCACAACTTCTCAGCTCCATGAACTCCTCAACAAAATGGAGTAGCTGAGATAAAGAACATAACGTTGATTGAGGCTGGAAGAACTCTACTAGCAGTAGCCCGTCTGCCTGAATACTTCTGGGCAGAAGCTGTCAACACTACACGCTACACTCAGAACAGATCTCTTGTGCACTCTACATTAAAGAAGACTCCCTACGAACTGTGGAAAGAAAGAAAGCCAAGTGTCAGCTACTTTCATGTATTCGGTTGTGCATGCTATATTCTCAACAATGAAAAATAGTATCTGACAAAGTTTCAACCCAAGTCAGATGAAGGAATCTTTCTCGAATATGCCACAGACAATAAGGCTTACAGAGTGTTCAACAAGAAGACGCTAAGTGTTGAAGTTTCGATTCACATCATCTTCGATGAAACAGACTTAGACAAAATAGTGTTTCAAGACACTACGAATGACAATTCAGACACTATAAACGAGGCAGTCGAGCTCAACAGCACGATCATGGTCCCAAAAAATGAAATCTTCAAGCCAAGAGAGGAGATCGTAGAGAGAATTACGCCAAACAATGAACCTCCACATCAAGAAGCAGAGGTTGATCTTGAAGAATTCAGACAAGAAGGCAACAGGTCAGATATTCCAATAGGAAACAGATGGGCAAGAGATCACACTAAGACCTAATCATTGGAGATCCAAATGCAAGAGTCAAAATAAAATCTGCCACCCAGAATGAGTGTTTCTATCTAAGCTTTCTGTCACAAATGGAACCGAAGAAGATAGAAGATGTTATGGAAGACTCAAGTTGGATAGAAGCCATCCAAGAAGAACTAAATCAATTTCAAAGAAGCAAAGTATGGAGATTAGTTCCAAGACCAAGAAGCCACCCATTCATTGGCACCAAGTGATTCTTTAGAAACAAGACGGATGAAGATGGAGTAATAACAAGGAATAAGGCAACACTAGTAGCCAAAGGTTACTCTCAAGAAGAAGGCATTTACTACGACGAGACCTTCTCACATGTTGCCATATTAGAAGCCATTAGGATATTCCTTGCCATTGCTGCTCACATGAAAATCAAAGTCTTTCAAATGGATGTCAAAAGTACGTTTCTGAATGGAGAACTTCAAGAAGAAATATATATGGAGCAACCTCCAGTTTTCATCAATCCAACTCTCTTTAATTATGTCTATAGATTAGACAAAGCCTTATATGGACATAAACAAGCACCTAGAGCAAGGTATAAAACACTAACTAACTTTCTTACTGAAAATAACTTCACTAGAGGTAGATTAGATACCACATTATTTCTTAGGAAGCACAAAGACAAAATTCTATTAGTTCAAATATATGTTTATGATATTATCTTTGGCTCTACTGATGAAAAACTGTGTAAGAGGTTTGCCAAGCTTATGCAGAGCAAGTTCGAAATGAGTATGATGGGTGAGCTGAATTTCTTCCTTGGATTACAAGTAAAGCAGACTAATGAAGGTATCTTCATAAACCAAGCCAAGTACATTAAAGACTTACTTAAAAAGTATGGCATGGAATCAGCCTCTCCCATGAAAACACCATTTACTCCAGCAACCAAGCTTGACAAAGATGAGAAAGCTAAAAGTATTCATATAACTCAATACAGAGGTATGATAGGCTCTCTTCTATATCTAACTGCCAGTATACCAGACATAATGTTTGCAACATGCATATGTGCTAGATTTTAAGCTAATCCTAAGGAATCACACTTAACTACTGCAAAAAAGAATTTTCAGGTATCTCAAAGGCACACCTCACTTGGGACTTTGGTATCCCAAGGAGTCCTCCTTTAAACTAACAGGATATATAGATGCTTATTTTGCAGGCTACAAGATTGATAGAAAAGTACCAGTAGCACTTGTCAGTTGCTAGGAAACAGACTTGTGTCATGGTTTAGCAAGAAGCAAGCAGAAGCTTAATACATTGCTGCTGGCAGCTGCTGTGCTCAAATCTTATGGATGAAAAATCAGCTAGCAGACTATGGCTTTGATTTCAAATCTATACATGTTCATTGTGATAACACAAGTGTCATAGCAATAACACACAATCCTGTCATGCATTCTAGGACTAAGCATATAGAAATAAGATATCATTTTATTATGGATAATGTTCAAAATGGAACTATATCTTTACAATACATCCCTACTAAAAATCAACTTGCTGATGTCTTTATAAAGCCTCTAGATGAATCTAGATTTAATAAATTGTTAAGTGAGTTAGGCATGCTAAATCTACAACCATAAAATCTATGCTCTAGTTTATGCTAACCATGCAGATATAAAGGCTATGTTCAAAATCGTAGAGGTAATTGAAGAAGGACCACGATCGTAGAGCTGCCTCAATATGACAAAGAAGTATCCTGTGATGACAATATTCCTAACAAATCCAAGCAATCCCTCTGATAAGTGCCTTAGGGACAAACCTGATCCTTAGTTCATACTAAGGGGTCAGCCCTTCCTGAGCCACCTTAACCTAGAAGGAATGCTAAGTCAAAGTTCATCACAAGGACCAAGACAGACAACAATCGTAGAGTAGATTCAGCAATGAACTCAACATCGTAGTGCAATCTCGACGATCGTAGTCCTCCCAAAGGATACACTAGCTTAGGGGGAGCTAAGGGTAGATCAGTATTTTCCACATCATTTAAAATCATGGAGCCAAGCAGGACTTGACACATACCCTACTATGCAGATCAAGAGGAGGGAAGTTACAAGTAAAGTTTAAGAAGGTCTTTTTGAAAACTCACCTCAGAAGTTCAAAAAGCTCATTCCTCTCTCTCTCTACCAGCAGAAATCCTAGCTTTTAAAAACACTCAACCAACCTCAGTTCTAGAAAATTAATGGCGACTTCAAATGTTATCTCTGGTTACCAACTCTGTTTCGATGAGTTCAAGATAGCTGACCCCAAATTTCACAAATTATGTCCCTTCTGAAGAAAGCTAGTCTTGAAGAAGCTTTGAGCACTAGTACATGGATCAACCCAAAGTTGGTGAAAAAATTCTACAACAATGGAGCTTTTGAGAACGATGTTATCACCACAAAGGTCAAGGGGGAACAAATTAAACTTAATGATGATGATATAAACCAAGCCTTAGGTTTCAAATCAAAGGAACTTACATCTATGGAGGTCATCAACTTTCATGAAGGTTTGAAGAAGATGCGCTACACAAAGTTTCAGAACGTCAAAGGATACAAGAAGAAAGAGTTTCCCCATAAGTATGAGTTTCTGGCTAACATTGTTGGAAAATACATATGCTGTAAAAGATCTGGCCACGACTCCGTGAATGAAGTACAGCTAAACCTCATGACAGCAATTTGCTTCAGGATTCAACTCAACTATGGGGCCCTACTCATCGATTGGATTGGGAAGTGGGCTGTTTGTGACGCCCCCAAAATAGGTTCATTCCATCCAACCCATTCTGAGTCGCCAAATATATGGTATAGAAAACAACTACAACTTTATTACAATAATTGTCGTGTAAAATATAACAACACATATGTTGTGAGTTTTTATACTAAAATATACCAACTGTGACTTTGGACACCAACTTGAATAGCACGTCATCATGACACCTTACATAAAGGTATAGTCAAAAACTGTTTTAGAAATTAAAACATTTGGGAAGTGCTCAAGGAAACCTTCGTACATGGGAGGCCATGCGTCTAGGTTATGATAGATATCATATGCCCACAGAATTATCCTTGGTTGACCCAATAGACCCCAAAGAAAAACGAGAAGATTACTATCATATTCTTCCCAATGGTGAGTCTTCTCTTGACATATCATTATCTCCACTGTCTCTAATTGAGAATTATACTTTAACCAACTCTAAGATCATATAGGTAGTGCTTGTAGATATACCCAGCAAGTAGATGTGCACAACCTTGTCTTATGATAACTCGAGGTTGTATGTTATTAGACATCTTGTATGATAGTGGCAAAACACCCTTCCAACATTGGGTTCGCTTCACCCTATTTGATTCAACAAATATAACTACTAAATGATGACCACCGTTCTATTCTCCTGTTACCCCCGCTCGACCCAGCTACACTCGTATTACCTGAAAGGAATTGTGAAGCAAAAGGGTGAGCACAACTAGCTCAGTAAAGAATATTATGACTAAAGATAAATAAATTATCAATAGTCTTCATCAGTAATAAATCAGAGATTTAGAACATATGGTAGATGATAAAACTTTTCAACCATAGTTGCAGCGGAACGAGCAATCCATTAGAAGAGTCAAATAGACTATAAAGTCTATTATCTTCTCCATGTTAAAATTCCACCAACAATGTTTTATCCCTGTAACATCAATCAACAGTTCCTTTTCACAATCATATGAATAATTTATAATCATAATTGTGATTCTAAATTTCTCTTCTCATCCAGAACAAAGATAATTTTCATCACTTGTCTTTACCTAAAACATCAAAGATCATGGTTATACCAAATCACAGTTCCTGTTCATAGTCATACTAATAATTTCATCTTTGCACTACGGGCCAAAGATATTCATCAACAACTCTTATTTACACTACAGGCCAAAGATATTCCTCAACAGCTCATATTTACACTACAAGCCAAATATCTTATTATCTCAAAGAAATATATAATCATTTCAGAATTTATATAACCAATAATTATAACCACGTTGATCATTTCACCTTTGCACTTAAGCTAAAGATATTCAATTATAAATTCAATGGTCATGATCATACCAGTCAACAATTCAACTTTGCACTACTGGCCAAAGAGAACCTATAGTCATGATCATACCAATAATCTACCCATCTTTACACTCAAGTCAAAGAGAAATATCATCATTAGGGTTATAAGAATGTTATATATGATAATAAAAATAATATAATCAACATATAGATTTAATCTCAAGAGTAAGATTCATAATGATCTTATAACACCTTAATCAAAATGTTATAAATCACTTAATAATCTCATAATCTAATATTATTAATACTACCACAATATTTTAATCATTTCTTAAACTTATAAACAATTTATTTTAATTGTTTACACTTTACTAATAAATACATTTAATCATCTTAAAATGCCAAACTCATAAAATTTTTTCATCAATAACCGAAATCCTCATAAAAAATCTGCATATAGCTCATATATGATTCTCAAGCCATAAAATCATATTTTTCAATTTTCTTACTTCACATAACATATTTAATTCATTTACTCATAACTAGAATATTTTCATGAAAAATATCAAATCAGTTCCAAAAGTATTTCTTTTCTGGAATTTAGCATAATATAGTCCCATATTAAACATATATTTTTCTCGAAATTTTTAAAATTCATTTACTATTTTTCATATGGCCAAAACCACCGAATATTCAGACATTTATCATAAATTGTACTTTTATCCAAAATTTCAAAAATTTACAGAGTATACTGATATTATATAGATGTACTCCCAATAAAAATTTCATCAATTTTGGAGTTAATCACAAGGAGTTATAAGCGGTTACTTTTAAAGTAGTCTTTTCTCATAAAATCCATAACTCCTAATCTATACATCCAAAAATTGCCATTTTTGGACACAATCTACAAAACTCATCAAAATATCATTTCAAATTTTTCCAGAATTTTTGAAGGTTCAGAAAATTTTCGAAATTTAAAAACATAATAACCCTTACATACTAACGACAATATCCCTTACCTCAAAAGAGCAGTACTCTTGACTGGAATAACGTTGAACGAACTTGCACCGTATAGCAATACTCAAGATATCAAAATACTCAAAAGAATACATTCGATAATATAGAGAGAGAAATAGAAAGAAAACTTCAGTTTCTGGTGTGATTTTTAATTCTAACCTAAGCACCATATTTATAGGAAATTGCTTAGAACACCAAAGCAGAAAATTGAATATAATAATATTATTTATAATAAAATTTCCTTAGCACACCTTTGAATCTGAATTCAACAATTTAACACATGCAAGTGGGGCCCACCAAAGTGTAAAAAACATTTTTCTTAAATAAAACAATTAAAACTTCCAAAAATTAATTATTCTAGAACTTCGGAACTTCAATAATTCATAATAAATAGCTCTTTTATCAGAAAAATTCAAAACACATGTCTTTTTTATAGAAAATTCCATTCCCTACAACTTTCCAGAATAAAATATTTCTAAATTCCAAACAGAAATTGACCGAAATTCACAAACGGACTATTTTACAGGCTATAATCAAATTTCAGTCAAAATTTGTGTACACCATCATGTTTAACATGTGTTAAACATTTTTTGTAACACGCAAAACATGTGTTTAGCATTTAATGCAACAAAACTACTCTTCCTCCTTATTTATTCATATATCACACATTCATTTTAAAAATATCACCATTATTATATTATTATAATATAATAATATATTTTATCAGAAAAGTTAAAATATCAATTTTCAACAATGGTCACATTAAAAAATTTTCTCTATCTATAACCACATAAAATGAATATTTTCCTTATCAATAATTAATTATTCACAAATAATATTACAGAATCACAATACTGACAACCAGACAGTTCCTAGGAAAGAGGGGACTTTCCAATAAGGATTTCTCCTTACTAGCGCGCAATTAGATGACCAAACCTCTCCTTGACAGAACTTTCTAGACATTGCCAATAATGTTATCTAATAATATTATCCAAATAATATGAATTATTGATCCGATAATGGGAAATACTGTGCCGTGACAATTATTGAAACAACAATAATATAAAATATCAACGTAGCAATTATTGAATCAATAAAATAAAATATTGAACAGTAATTACTGTAACAATTATTGAGTAATGCCTTCTTACGAAAAAAAAATTATCATGCTTCATGAATAGTACTCGTGAATAGTAACTCGTGAATAGTAACTCGTGAATAGTAACTCATGAATAGTAATTATAAAAAAATTGAATACTTTTATTTCATAAAATTCGGGGTATTACACTGTTTATAAGCATGATCCTACAATCAGCACTGGGTGACAAAATTAGGGATAATGAAGGAGAATCCATCAATCCCAACAGAAAGATAACCCAGCAGCTGTTTCAAATCTGGAAAAGAATAGAAAATGTCAGAATGATGTTTGAATCCAGTGGAAGGACTGGTGAAGAGAAGGAGTCTGGGCTACCAAGAAGTATGTCAATTGTGAAGGAAACTGATGAAGAAGAAGAAATTAATAAAGAGGAGCCCGTCGCTTTGGTCAGAAAAAGCAAGGGTAAGAGGAAAATAAAGGCTCAGATGACAGAAGAGCCTCAAGGCTCAACCACTGATGCACCCCAAGAGAGTTTCGGCAGTAGACCTTTGAAGGAAATGAAGGGGAAAGAACAGTAGTCTGAGGAGGTAGAAGACAGAGCTAACATCTCTCAACTACTTAAGAAGGGAAAACGCAACCATAAATTAAAGAAGTCTTCGATCGTAGAGTCACTACCAATCGTAGAGTCCAGACTTGATATCACTCAAGAAGTGGATGCTACAATAATGTCTCAACTTGATCAAACCTTCAGAGCGGATTCTGAAGAAAGTACTGAGGCTATGGCTCAGCCTAAGAAGGCATGAAGAAAGCTTGTCAAGAAATACATTATAGTCAATGAAGGATTCTTAAAGGAAGAAGACAGAAGAATAACTGCTGTAAAAGGAGCTACCCGAAGCTACTAAGGAAAATACAGCTTGGATTGAAGGGGAGCTTCCTGAAGTTCCTGCACTAGAGAATGCTCCAGCAGAGGGGGAGTTGCTTAAAGTTCAAAAAGATGATCAAATTAAGGGGGAGCCTCGCGAATTCCTTGTGATAGAGAAGACTATAGCTGAGGAGGAACTACAAAAAGATTATCATGAATCTCCCTCACTTCCTCAAGAGGTGTTAGCTTCTGAAACAAAAGAAATGGAGAGGGTTGAAGTTATGGAGGTGGAGAAAGCAGAAGAACAAACAAGAGAAGTGGAGATAATTGATGTAGTGGAAACCTTAAATGAAGACATGGAAGAAGAAGAGGATGACGAAGTTGAGATTATCACAGTGGGTTGGGATGGATATAGGAGAGCCAACTACAATCAACTTTTTCTCCTATTTACCTATGATGCCCTTTCACATAGCCTAAATCCTCAATTCCTGGGATCACATGTTCCAGACCTTCAAAGCTTATCCAGCAATCTCTATTCTAGCTCATGGATTCCCAGCCAACCTTACTTTTGCCTAAAAGCTAATCACTAACGGTTCCTCTTCAGAAAATAAGAATGAAGTATAATCTATTCCTATCTCCTTCAGGGTTAGTCACTGTCCACCATCAACTTTCAACCAATTTTACGAATTGCCAAGATGGTTGGAAGTGATACTTCATCCACTAAATCAATTTCTAGTTATAGAATCCCAACATTCTGTAACTGATGAACCAAATATGCCTAATTTTGTATTGATCTAGTCCCCTACCATCTCTCACTCTACAAATCGTAGAGTCACCTCCTCCTAAAACTCAACCTCACACACCTGCCCCTCCATCAGATATTCCTTCCTCATCAACCAATAATTTTTTTGATCTTGATCTTGCTCTCTACAATCTGCAAGATCAATATACTAGAGCCTCTCCTCTTAATACTCAGCAACTCCTTGAGCTTCTCTCAGATCTTCCTACCAAAACAGAACTGTCTAATGCATCTCAGAAGGTGACCAAAGATATTCAAGAAGATCTTGAAGTTCACTCAGACCTCGTTCATATGAGGCTGACTCATTTGATCGATGCTGCCAACACCCTCCCCAACAATCTGAGTACTGAGCTTACAAAGAAGCTTAGAGAGATCATCAAGGAAATGATCCAGAGCATCAATAAAAGGGATCAAATTCACTTTCAGGCTGCCAAGAAGCACAAGGAAGCAGTACTCCTTTTGCATAAGACTCAGGAATCCCAAAATACTCTTATGATGGAAAGTCTCACAAGTCTACGAACCTCAATGAAAGAATTCCAATCATTTTCCATGGGTCAAATGCAACAAACAGAAATTGTCTTGGCCATTCTACAAAATAAGGAATCTCAAACTGAGTCTCTAGTCCAAAAAAATCGTGAAGACATTGGTCAATCCAGGAATCAACTCCATGAGCTTGTCCAAGGCATAAATCGACTAACTTAAGACATTTAAACCCTTGATGCTAACATAAAGAGAGAGAATAAAGGGGAAGGAGAGAAAGGCAAGGGCAGAGGCAAACTCATTGCTCAATCTTTAAGTAGCCCTCCCTCAAGACAGCCTCGCCATCTGACTCCATAATCTGAACAGCAGCAGCGCCAACCAATTCTAATGACGCAACCACTAAGGAGTCGAGGGCCATCTCCAAGCTCACAAGGAGTAACCACTACTGGCCTAAACATGCCAGTTGGAGATCCTGCATTCATGAACAGACACATTTGATGTTGAAAGTAAATATTTATGTTCATATGTAAAGTCCTTCAAGGAATACATGTATAAGGACTAAATGATAGATCAAAGTTGTTAGGTTGATCAGAGGTTTAATGTTTATCATTCTATAAATGAATGTATAGAAGAAAAGATCAAAACTGTTAGGTTGATCTATGTCTTAAGATGTAAAAGATAGGATTCAACAGAATCGTAGTCTATCGAGCTGATCAAAAGATTGCAGAGGCCAAGGTAGAATCACAGAGCATCAAAAATTGTAGTGTGTATGCCTTTAAGGGCCTCTCTCGAAATTATATAGTGGTCCAAACGCCTGTCGAGCCAACTCAAAAATCGTAGTGTGCTCTTGGAAGCGTAGAGTCTGAAAATCAAGCAAGTAAAGATCGTAGTCTACCGGTGCTTAAGAGAAATCGTAGTGTTCTCTTCCATCAGTACCGGATCAAGCACCAATGTGGAAGGACACCACGATCATGATCGTAGAGCATCATCTGTCTGTATCAGAAGCATCGAGCCTTGTCCATTTGTTTAAGAATAAATCTAAACAAATGTGGAATGGATTATAAATGTTGAAATCCTCGGGAGTCCCAATGACACAATGTTGATCGATTTCACAATCAAAATATACGTGCAAGTCTACACGGTCAACAAGTAATAAAGTGATAAGAAAAGTATTGTTCCCACGAGAAATTATTTAATAAAAATTACCAAGTACTAACTCTTAACCAAATCAATTTTATTTAAACAACCATAAATTGTGATTTTTCTAATTAAGAAAATTAAATTAATCAATTAAAACTAGATTACTCTAAAATTAATTCAAATAAATAAATATTAAGACTTCAATATCCCCATTTATGAACTATAAATCAATTATCCAATTATTCCATTTATTATGTCTACTGAATTGTTAACAAGAATTCTCAAATGCCAAAAGTCCTTTTTCAAGTGAGCAATTGACTTCTATTTAATCCAGATTAATCTTGTTATATTCCTATGCAAAACAATTGAATTAAACTCCTTCAATTCCAATTCCTTATGTGTTACATGCGATGAACAGATATTTCCATTTAATTCACAAACATAATTATTCACCATGCAAATAACTAAGTCACATGTTATCATGCACAGTTCTAACCCTAGAATTCCTCTTCCAATTCCTTCTAGAGTAACAAGGTAATTACTGATCAGATAATTAATCAGTAAGCACAAGACAAGATAAACAATTCACCTTGACATAAATAATTGGAATATATCAAATAACTAATTTATAGACATAAAAAGTTCAATTGAAATCTTAATGAAAGAGTTAGTTCATAATTAATGAATTAAAACTAAGAATTCACAACTGAATAGACATTAAAAGATAAAAGTATGATAAGAGAAAAGAATAGAATCTGTTGTCAGCAAATCTGATGCTCCCCTCTTGCTCCTGCTCTTGATCTTCAATGATCTCCAAGTTGCTTCAATCTCCAAAACTAATAAGAACTAGGGTTAATGTCTAATCTAATGAAGTGTATCCCTAATCTAATCTATATAATCTCTCTTTATTTTATGCCTTACATCATGTATTTATAGGTTACAAGTCCAATTTTTAGCTTAGGAACAAACCCAATCCAATTTGGAGTCAAAAAGGTGTCAAAATTCGCCCCAAAACGCGTCCAAGCCTGACCAAACTCTTCCCCAGCGCCCCGGCGCTGGGCACGGCACTGGAATTCTGCCCCCTAGCGCCCTGGCGCTGTAAATAGGCATGAAATGGGCCCCCCGGCGCTAGAACATTTTTTGGAAATTTTTTATTCCGATGTCCTTTGGAAAAATAGCCATAACGTCTTCGTACGAACTCCGATTTTGATGATTCAAGATGTTTCGGAAAGAGGAGAAGTAAATCTACAACTTTAATTCTTTAAGCTTATCGAAATAAGGTCAGGAGCATTACTAAAATTGGCTCTGAAGTGACTGTTGTGTAAATGGCAAGCTGAAAATGCGAATCTAGCCACCCCAAACGTCGATCCAAGTAACTTTTGTCCCAATTCCTACAAAACAATGTAAAACATGCATGAATAGACACAAACACTTAAAAACATCCAAACGATTAAGTTCAAACGCACTCAATTCTGAGTATAAAACTCACTCATCAAATACCCCCAAACTTAAACATTTATTTGTCCTCAAGCAAAAATACAAAAGAACTAAAAATAAACAACCGAACTCAACTACATGAATGCATATGCATGATCTACTTCCTAATATACGTACGAACCCAGTAATAAATCAGTATGATATATAGCAACAGGCCTCAAAGATACCATTGATACTCAAATAATATATCCAATCAAGTCAAAGTCCATAACTCTGACCAATTAGTTAATCCAAACCTGTTATCACCCATGTTGTGTGTGTGCTTGTTAACCATTCTAACCAACCACAGTTCAAGATAATCACATAACAAACTTCTTAGAAGAAACATTTCAGTTCCAATTCAATTACTTTTGTGAACATGACAACTCCAGTTAAAACTAAGCAATTGCCAAGTCTAAGGGTAAATACAAGATTTATTTCTACTTTTATTCAATCACGAGGGCATTTTTGCTCTTTCTCGTGTTTTATTCATTTTTTTTTCTCATGGTTGTGCAATGTCTTATTCCCTTAGGCTTTTCAGTGCTACCTTAACGAGCTTTCGACCAACGACTCCCAAGCTATTAAGACCTTAGGGCGCTAGGTGTAAAGACAATCCCCTCGGGCTTACTTACTCAAGTAACAAAGGTCACAAAACTAAACAAGCATGCCACGGTGTTTATTCTCTCTCTTTTTTTCTGGATTTTCTACTTTTTTTTCTTTTCATCTTTTTTTTTTCTTTTTTTTTTCTTCATCATTTTTTTTTCATTTTCATTTTGTATATAGATATCCCATAGATTCCCCCAAACTCAAGCTTTTACGTCATTCCAACCTTTACCACCAATTCACTAATTTCCTTAAATTTTAACCAAGATTTTCCCTCAGAAACAAATTATGCACCCCTTAAACCAAGTGGATTAAAACAGTTAAACTTTAAGTGCTAACCAGTTACATAAGTTTCAGACAGGCTTAGATTATCATCATGATCAAAATTAGAACTCATCATCAATTATCAACATTGTTCAAGTTAACATGCAAAATCAATCTTATCATAGGCCGAGCTAAGACCACACCAACCGATCACATAGATTCATGCAAGAAAAAATTAAAAAAATGCAATTATACAACATGAACACATACTAATGCAACACATATATGAATATGCAAATAACTACCATGTATTATATGCAACCTAAAAAAATAGTGCTAACACAAAAAAAACGAACTACCATGCAAATAACTAACTATATGCAATACGACACTAAAATGCCCCCAAACTTAAAACAGAGATTATCCTCAATGACTGAAATAGAAAAAATTAAAGCAGATGACTTCCCTGAAAATATAACAATCTTCCTCCTTGTCCGCTAAGTTTGGAGAATAGGCTAAGCACATGGAACAAATTGGGCACCTCACTTGAATTTGACTTGAATAACCTGTAAACCATGATAGAAACAATTTTATTAAATTCTAAATAAATGCAAATTCAAAACTACTAATATAAAACCTAATAAAAATTGAAAATAAAAATTAAACTTGGGTTGCCTCCCAATAAGCGCTTGTTTTATAGTCTCAGCCTGACTTCTTCAATTCTCTATCCAATTCCCTTACGAAAATTGAGGAACCCTCCATCCATCAAAAGTAATGTCTCTTTTGGGAGGTTCCCATTCGCAAAAACCCTTGAATTGAAGTCACCTAGCATGCTCTTTGTAGATAGGTTCCCTATTAAGAACGTCCAACAACTAGGTGTTTTCTCCATTATGTCTATGATTAGATTGGGGCATTGAAGCTTAATAAACATAATGGAGTCTACCTCTATCTTCTCCTTTTCATCCCACCATGATTCCACAACTGTACTAGCTCTTATGTCACAAAGAGCTTTGCCTACGACATGACTGCCAATTGGGTATGGTTTTGCAAAATTGCCCGGATTCTTGAACTTCGGTGGAGGAGGCACATGGGATACTAATGAAATCGGTTCATCTTCGTTGAATCTTACAGTTAAATCTTCATCGATCTCCTTTTGTTGGTTCCCAATTGTTTCCTCTCTTTCAACATCTATATCATTTGGCACATCCGGTTGCAGATTTGGTTTGGGCTCACCATCAGTCTCGAAATTCATGTCATAGAGCCAAGGGTATTGAGGACAAATATTTGAGGCATTGGTTAGTTGTTCTGTTTGGTTCATAAAATTTTGACTCAATATCTCTTGATTAATCCTCCTCTCCTCACATGAAGCTATGTACTTGGACAAAGTTTCCTCCAAATTTGAATGTTCTTCCTATTGTAGTGGAGATGGACACGAGAAATTCGGTGGGTATGTTGGACTTGGAGCATAAAATTGATCTTGATGAGTATGGCTCCATGAAAAATCTGGGTGATACCCCCAATCCTGATAATAGTTGTTAGGATAGACATAATTATTGGGGTAATCACCACCGTATTGTACCGGCTCGAAACTGATGGCGCATTGATGACTCATATGATTTCCAGCATAATAATCACAAGTAACTGCCACACTTTGACGACGTTGAGCTTTAAAAGCTTCGAACATCCTCGAATGTGTCTCCATCTGTGCTGACAATGCAAAAAGTTTCTCGAGTCTGTCAATATCATCTCCCCTTGGTTAAGTCATTCTTGCCATCCTTCGACTCCGTATGGCTGCGCAAACCTCCAACGTCTTTGAAGTTGCCTTTATAGAAGATGTATTAAGTCCATCAATCTCTGTTTCCCTTGGTTGAGCTAAAACGTGTATGACCATTGATACTCAAACTCATCCATGGTACCTGAAAAGAGAGAAATATAGGAAGAGAATTAAAAATAAAAATAAAAATGTTTAAATTAAGACTAATTTGATTGAAATTAATATTGGTGAATAATTATTAAATTAATTCCCCGGCAACGGCGCCAAAAACTTGTTGATCGATTTCACAATCAAAATATACGTGCAAGTATACACGGTCCACAAGTAATAAAGTGATAAGAAAAGTATCATTCCCACGAGGAATTATTTAATAAAAATTACCAAGTACTAACTCTTAACCAAATCAATTTTATTTAAACAACCATAAATTGTAATTTTTCTAATTAAAAAAACTAAATTAATCAATTAAAACTAGATTACTCTAAAATTAATTCAAATAAATAAAGATTAAGACTTCAATATCCCCAATTATGAACTATAAATTAATTATCCAATTATCCCAATTATTATGTCTACTGAATTGTTAACAGGAATTCTCAAATGCTAAAAGTCATTTTCCAAGTGAGCAATTGACTTCTATTTAATCCAGATTAATCTTGCTATATTCCTATGTAAAACAACTAAATTAAACTCCTTCAATTCCAATTCCTTATGTGTTACATGCGGTGAACAGATATTTCCATTCAATTCACAAACCTGATTAGTCACCATGCAAATAACTAAGTCACATGTTATCATGCCCAGTTCTAACCCTAGAATTCCTCTTCCAATTCTTTCCAGAGTAACAAGATAATTACTAATCAGATAATTAATCAATAAGCGCAAGACAAGATAAACAATTCACTTTGACATAAATAATTAGAATAAATCAAATAACTAATTTATAGACATAAAAGGTTCAATTGAAATCTTAATGAAAGAGTTAGTTCATAATTAATGAATTAAAACCAAGAATCCACAACTGAATAGATATTAAAAGATAAAAGTATGATAAGAGAAAAGAATAGAATCTGTTGTCAGCAAATCTGATGCTCCCCTCTTGCTCCTGCTCCTGCTCTTGATCTTCAATGATCTCCAAGTTGCTTCAATCTCTAAAACTAATAAGAACTAGGGTTAATGTCTAATCTAATGGAGTGTATCCCTAATATAATCTATGTAATCTCTCTTTATTTTATGTCTTACATCATGTATTTATAGGTTACAAGTCTAATTTTTAGCTTAGGAACAAACCCAATCCAATTTGGAGTCAAAAAGGTGTTAAAATTCGCCCCAAAACGCGTCCAAGCCTGACCAAACTCTTCCCCAGCGCTCCGGTGCTGCAAATAGGCATGAAATGGGCGCCCTAGCGCTGCAAATAGGCATGAAATGGGCGCCCCGGCGCTGGAACATTTTTTGGAAATTTTTTACTCCAACGTCCTTTGGAAAAATGGCCATAACTTCTTCGTCTGAACTCTAATTTTGATGATTCAAGATGTTTCGGAAAGAGGACAAGTAGATCTACAACATTCATTCTTTATGTTTTTCGAAATAAGGTCAGGACCATTACTCAAATTAGCTCTGAAGGGACTGCTGTGTAAATAGAAAGCCGAAAACGCGAATCTAGCCACCCCAAACATCAATCCAAGTAACTTTTGTCCCAATTCCTACAAAATAACGTAAAACATGCATGAATAGATACAAACACTTAAAAACAGCCAAAAGATTAAGTTCAAACGCACTCAATTCTGAGTATAAAACTCACTCATCACACAACAATCATCCTTAGTATATAACAAAGTGACGTATTGAAGAAGCTAAGAAAAGTACTATGGGTCAGCAGAAAATACCTTTTCAGGTGTTAGGTGAGATAGCAGTCTACTGTGTCAGTGGGGTCAGACGGCAAAATAGAAGATTTGCAAAAAATCACCATCAGTGCTCAAAAATATCAAATACAATTAATGCTTCAATGGATGTCTTCCAACGGATGCATTTCAAATACACTTTATATACAAAACAGAAAGAGATGCAAGACATGTGCAAGTACACAACAAAACGCTGAAGAACACTCAATGCTCAACTTTACAATCTGAAAAGAAAACTTGCTCAGCTACTCAGTTCTTTCGAACACAAGCTTAATGACAACTGAGTAGCATCATTTAAGAACTCAACTATCTTTAAGTGAAGTAAGAAGTTCCAAGTCAGAAGGACTTAAAGAGTTCTAAGTTAACTAAGAAATACCAAGTCTGCTGGACTTGAAGAGTTCTAAAATAAACTAAGAAGTTCCAAGACTGCTGGTCTTAAAGGAATCTATGAGATTCTGTAACGAGTCGAATTTATTGAGTTGTGATTCTGCGGACAGAATCCTTTAAAGGGGGGAAAGATGTGACAAACGAGAATTTTGTAATTTATTTTAATATTTATTGAATTAAATAAATATTTTTTGATGATTTAATTATTGGATTAAATAATTAATTGATGCAGTCATGTTAGATTAATTTAATTATATGTGTTACATTTATTAAATTAATGTAGAGAATTTTTATTAACAAAGTATGTGATTATGTGATCTTATTGTATTAATAGAAATATTTAATAAGCATATTGGTATTTAATTAATTTAATTATTAATTAGAGATTTAATAAATTGACATTATTTATTAATGAGATATTAATTATATGACTATGGGAATTTATAAGAAGTTATTATATTTTATTTATATTAAATTAAATAAGATATATGGATTATAGTGCAAGTGGATGTGATATTAATTAAAACTATATTGTAAAAGTTTTATTAAATTAATGGGTTTTGTAAATATTAATCTAGCCAAACGTGGCCTTAGAGGGAGTTATGGCCAGTTAACCCATGATGGGCAACTGACCATGATGCGCGTCAGTTTTCTCCCTTAGTATCTTACGTCTTTTATTTCTTCCTTCCTAAGTCTTTAGAGTTCACAGAGAAAAAGATTGAGAAATTTGAGAGAAAAGCTTGAGTGTATAATTATCAATTACTTGTGAAAGAATCACCACTGATCATCTCTTCCATTAGTTTATACTCTGGGTAATTTCTCCCAAACTCAATTTCTACTTTTACGTATTTAAATTTTTATACATATGGTTTTCATGTACTATAAAGTTTTATGATGAGAATTTGTAAGGCTTATGTGAATATATGTGAATATATGTGTTTTATATATATATTGCATGATTCCATATCATCAATTCATAATTTTACGTCATATATGATTGCTGCAAAATTACAGAGTTTGGGTTTTGGCCTTATGGCCTTATATGTGAAATTTTATGTAGTGATCGTATATTATCCCTAAATTTTACACTCCTACATTATTATGCATGTTAATACGAAGAGACCAAGATTTAAATGAATGGATTTGGCCTTATAACGAATCTGTGGCGTTGAATTTTAGGAATTTATGTTAAAAACTTCAAGAACATCAAGAACAGTCCAATTTTACATGATTTAATTCTGTTATTGGGTGTTTTAAATGGTTAAAATCACTTTACAAAGGTTGGGTTATGTTTATGTATAAATTATAACATGTGGGTATGTGTAATTTGGTGAAATTAGTGTTAAAAATGTGTTGATTTTGATGAACTCTGTGTTCTTCGCGAACTGGGAAACAGATTCTGGGGTCTCGCGCCGCGGCGCCAACTCCAGAACTGAAGTCCCGCGCCGCAGCGCCACCGCACCACAGCGTCAGGTGTCAGGCCATAGCGCCACGGCGCCGCATCGCCAAGAGCCAGTACAAACATGGCGCCGCAGCGCCACTCTCCAGAAAATTCAGAAATGAGATATTAAAAATGTTTAAGTCTAACAATGTGTTAGTAGATTAATGTAATGAACATGTAAACATGTTAGAGGTATAATGTGATGATAAAAACAGTTGTTTAAACATGTAAATAAAATAATTACATGTGGATTAAATTATTGAACACATAATTAAATTATTATTTATGAAGTGATATTATGTGGCAGTAAATGTGATAATTTGACTAAGTATAATCAATAATTAAGTAGACAAAGAGAATGAGTTTATGATGATTAGTTAAGTTATAATTAACTGGTATTGTCTATGTGAATGGTATGTAGGTTTTAATTCAAAGAACGTGCTTAGTTAAAGTGTAATCTACGCACGAGGCAAGTTTCCTAAACTTAAACTCTTAAATTTGAGCAAGTTTCCTAACCCTACTTGTCATTATTGTTCAAGTTTATTATTTACCTCGAGTAAATTATCAATTCTATTATTCAAGTTCAAATGTTATATTAAAGATTGATTATCTTTTCAAAGCATGATTCAGTTATACAATAATTGTCCTATTGTATACGTTTTGAGATTATTATTATTCAAATTGAATATCATTATTGTTGAACCTTATTAGACTAGTGAACCCTTAATGATTCAACTAGTCCATAGTTGATGAGCGTTCTAAATTTCAGAACCCTTGAAGAATTATCCAAACCAAACTTCCTTTGGTGCGGACTCGAATTTCAAACTGAGATGAACAACCATGTATAGGGGATTATTTACGCTTTAGCGTTAAGATATTGTGCACAGTATGGTACTAAGGGCTGATCCCCCTATGTACGAGAAGAAGGTCCATAGTCTTATGACTGTTAAAGGTTTCAAGTATAACCCTTGTTAACCTAGGACATAGTTCAAGGTCTTATGACCGTCAGAATTCTTTTGATTCTTGTTATTCACTCTTAATTCAAAAGTTGAGCTTTTATTCAAATGTCTTTGATTTATTCGCAAATTGTTATACTGTTATTTCATTTTTATACTTGTGGGCATTTGTGCTCACTCTTGCGTTATAATAACGTTGCAGTTAAAAGCGAAAGAACCGACGAACCTTCCACTAGTAAAGGTAAGGGCAAAGTTAGCAAGTGTTGAAGACTTGTTATTTTATTGATGATGTATTTATGTTAGACTTGAGTTAATGATGTTGTTTAAGACTTATTGTTAGAATTCCGCATAGATGTTTTAAGGTTAGTTTAACCTGGGATTGTATTTATTATTCGGATGATGTAATCCTTTTAAGGAGAAGATTTTAATTCTATCTATTGTATGGTTTGCATTTTTATGGGTAGATAGATAGATGATATTTGTGCAGTGAACACCAAATCCTGTGGAGCTGGAAGTACCAGATTTGGGGGTGTCACAGGTTGGTATCAAAGCTGTAGGTTATGAACCATAGGTGGGGGATCAACCTTAGGTAGTAACCTTATAGAAAGAAGATAGTAAAGGAAAACTCTTATCGAGTCTTAAGAAAAGAATTTTTGGGTAATTCATTGAAGATAATAAAATACATTATGTGTTTATGTGTTAATTTATGTGCTCGTTAGTACGACTTAGTAACTAAAACTTAAAATTTTGTTGTCAGGATGACGAATGTTGGAGAAGCTAGTCAAGCTGGGGAGGAAGAACCCCGATTACCTATAGTACCTACAGAGGAGGAGCCCCGAGACATACATGTTGTTAGGGAACAGTTAGTTCAGAGGGAGTCATCTCCATTGATCACCGTTGTTGGTCAGGAGCATGACCCCGAGACTGATCCTGAGGAGGAGTTTGATGAGGAAGAGGAAGAAGATGAGTTACCACGGTACACCGTTTATGCAGAGATGTATGACACATTATACGACCGTAGCGTGGAATTACAAGACGAGGTTCAGGAATTGATTGAGCGAGCGACTATTCAGCAGTCTACTTTAGAGGAGAAGGAGAGGGAGATTTCGACTCTTCACACACGACTGGGAAATGTAGAATGGGATTTGGTCCATGAGAAGGGTCAAAACGAAGATAAGACTGAGGAGATAGAGAAGCTGAAGAAGGAACTGAAAGAAACCTCCGGAAGACTGAAAATAGCAGAGGAAGGATGGGTAAGAGAATCACGTCGAGCTGATCGTGCAGAAGATTATAGTCGTGCAAAGAAGGCAAAGCTTGAAGAGACATACTCCACACTTAATCATGCAATAGATGAGGCTCAGGAACGACTTTTGAGATACCACATCCAGTTCGAAGGACTTCCATCGTATATGCTAGATCGCAGGACGATGTCTCGTATCATGGATGAGGAGCGTGGCAAGGCTATTCAGCACCTTGATAGACAGGATTAGAATATGTTTAATTATGTGAAAGACTTAATTAGTTTTTATATGTAAATTTCGATGTGTTTATGAACGAAGGAATATGTTAATATTTTAAATCCTGTGGATTCTTTATTCCAGGATAGTTGATGTAAATAGCAGTTATGCTATAGTTTGATGTTAAAACTTTGAGTTGAATTAAATATATTAAGTTGTTTGAGATGATGTGATAAATGAGTATGTCAAATTATAGAGTAATGCCTTAACTATCTAGAGAAATAAATAAAGTCCTAATAAGCGTTTATTTTAACAGAAAAATCTGCCAAGGAGAAGACAACAACGTCAACCGGCTCAGGAAGAGTCAACAAATAATAACAATAACGCCAACGCTAATCCTGTTCAGCAGTTGGTGAACTTACTGATGGGAGCAATGAACAATCAACCTCAAGCTCCACCAAACACAACGTTTAAAGACTTCAAGGCGGTGGAACCGCCAGAATTCAAAGGTTCCAGGAACCCAATCGAGGCTCAAATGTGGGTCATGGAAATGGATAAAGTATTCGATGTTGCTAGGGTTAGAGAGGACCAGAAGACCGCTTTCGCAACGTTTATGCTGAAGTCTGAGGCTAGCTACTGGTGGCAAACAAACAAAATATGAGGAGGTGAAGGTGTAATTATATGGGAGAGATTTAAAGAAATGTTTTTTGAAATGTACTTCCCAACTAGTTCGTAGAATCAGATGGAAATTTAATTTCTGGAACTGAAGCAAGGAAACATGAGCGTACCTGAATATGCAGCTAAATTCGATGAGTTGGCAAGGTTTGCCCCGTACCAAGTACACACTAACGAAAGAAAGGCCAGAAGATTCGAACAAGGACTAAAGCCTTGGGTTTACAGTAAGGTGTCAATGTTTCAGATAAACACATTTGCCGGGGTACTGGAAAAGGCCATCCTCGCTGAAGGTGGGAGCGATGCGGTGACCAAGTACAATCAAGAGCAGAAGAAGAAGAAGAGTGAAGGTGAAGGAAATAACAAGACTGGTGGGAGTAACACTGGGGGTAGTCATAATTAGAAGAGGAAGTGGACGGATAACTCGTCAGCGGAAAGTCAACAAGGAGGTCAGAAGAAGAAAATTGAAGCGTGCTCAAATTGTGGAAAAGCTCATCTGGGAGTTTGCATGAAAGGGAAGCGAGTGTGCTACAATTATGGTCAGGAAGGCCACATAGCACCAAACTGTCCAAACCCAAAGAAGGGTGCTTGTTTTAACTGTGGTTCTAAGGATCATCTAGCAAGAGACTGCCCTAAGAAGGGATCAGGAGGAGCAGTACCAGGAGGTAACCGTGGAAATAACAGTGGAAATGCCTTAACCATTACCGGACCAGCCGCAACAAACCGATCGACCACCAGAACTTTCAATATGACAGTACAGGACGCAATCCAGTCTCGTGAGGTGGTGTCAGGTATTATTCCGATCAATAAAATTAATGCTTATGTTTTATTTGATTTGGGTGCTACTTGTTCCTTTATATCCGAAGACTTTGCTAATAGTTTAGATTTGCTTATGGATGAGTTGGAATATCCCATGAATATAGAAATTACGAATAGAGAGATAATTCCTGTTAAGTACGTGTTTAAGAACTGTAGAGTGGATATTAAGGGTAATATCATGAATGTAGATCTTATCCCTATTCGGCTTGGGGAATTTGACGTTATTTTGGGTATGGATTGGTTATCCAAATGTGGGGCGATAATTGACTGCCAGAAGAAGCGTATTAACCTTATGACTCCGTCAAAGGTTGTGTTTTATGGTAGCAAGTCGCCTAGACAAGCGAGTTATCTGACGATGATGCAGGCCAGGAGGTTGTTAAGACAAGGCTGTGTAGGATACTTAGCTTACATAGTCAACAGTCGAAAAGAGAATCTGAAAGTAGAAGAAATACCGATTGTGAGGGACTTCGTCGACGTATTTCCAGATGATTTGTCAGGACTTCCACCAGATAGAGAGGTAGAGTTCGTGATCGATTTGGCGCCAGGAACTGCTCCAATATCGAAGGCACCATACCGAATGGCACCAGTAGAGATGAAAGAACTGATGGTCCAACTACAAGAATTGTTGGACAAGAAGTACATTCAAGTGAGCGTATCGCCGTAGGGAGTGCCGGTATTATTCGTGAAAAAGAAGGATGGATCGATGCTGCTCTGCATTGACTACAAAGAACTGAACAAGGTCACGATTAAGAATAGATATCCATTACCAAGAATCGACGATCTGTTTGATCAATTAAAGGGAGTAAGATATTTTTCCAACATAGATTTGAGGAGTGGTTATCACCAACTGAAGGTGAGGCCAGAGGATGTACCGAAGACAGCGTTCAGAACGCGATACGGTCACTACGAATTTTTAGTAATGTCGTTTGGTCTAATGAATGCTCCTGCAGCATTTATGGGACTAATGAATGGTGTGTTCAAGCCGTTTTTGGACAAATTCGTAGTGGTATTTATAGACGACATTTTGGTATATTCCAAAACCAAAGAAGAACACGAAGAGCATTTGAGATTAACATTAGAAGTATTGAGAAGGGAGAAGTTGTACGCTAAATTTTCGAAATGCAAATTCTGGATCGAGCGAGTACAATTTCTTGGTCACGTGATCGATAAAAACGGAATTTCGGTAGATCCATCCAAAGTAGAAGCCGTGATTAACTGGGAATAGCCGAGAATGCCGTCAGAAGTAAGAAGTTTTCTTGGATTGGCGGGATATTATAGAATATTCATTCAAGATTTTTCCAAGATCGCAACTCCGTTAACGAATTTAACTCAAAAAGCTGTGAAATTTATTTGGACGGAGAAGTGTGAGGAAAGCTTTCAAGATTTAAAGAAGAGGTTGAGTACGGCACATGTGTTATCTCTTCCGGATGATACAGGCAATTTTGTTATTTTTAGTGATGCGTCGCATAAAGGACTTGGTTGTGTGCTAATGCAAAACGGTAAAGTCATTACGTATGCATCACGACAGTTGAAGGATTACGAGAAAGGGATACCCGACTCATGATTTGGAGTTAGCTGCAGTGGTTTTTACTTTAAAAATTTGGAGGCACTATCTCTACGGGGAGAAGTATGAGATATATACAGACCACAAGAGTCTGAAATATATTTTCACACAGAAGAATTTGAATATGCGTCAAAGAAGATGGTTAGAATTAATTAAGGATTACGACTGTGAGATTTTATACCATTCGGGTAAAGCGAATGTAGTTGTCGACGCCTTAAGCAGAAAGGGTCGTGAGAAATTGACGATGTTAACTGCTCAAAAAGAGCTAATTGTGGAAATGGAAAAATTGGAATTGGAAGTGAAGTATCCAATGGAGATTGATGAGAAGCTATATCATATGCAATCTGGTACAACTCTACTAGATAAAGTGAAGGAGGCTCAACTTCAGGATGATGAATGCAAAAAGGTGACAAAGAAGATATTTGAAGGAACCGAACCGAGATTTAAGATGGATAAGGAAGGAATACTGAGATTTGAGAGTAGAATTTGGGTACCGCCAGTACAAGAGATTAAGGAGGATATTTTAAGCAAGACTCATAGTTCACGATATTCGATTCACCCTGGTAGTACCAAAATGTACCAAGATCTTCGACAACATTTCTGGTGACTGAATTTGAAGCGTGATGTTACAGAATGTGTTGCCAAGTGTCTGACCTGTCAGAAAGTGAAAGCAGAACATCAGAGACCAAGTGGATTACTTCAATCGTTGGAAATCCCAGAATGGAAATGGGAGCATATTACAATGGATTTCGTGGTTGGCCTTCCGACAACTCAGAAAGGCTACGACGCAGTATGGGTTATCGTTGACCGACTGACAAAATCTGCACACTTCCTTCTGATCAAAATAAGATTCAACTTAGATCAGTTGGCCAGGCTATACGTGAAAGAGATTGTTTCGAGGCACGGAGTTCCGGTATCAATTATTTCATATAGGGATCCGTGTTTCACATCAAATTTCTGGAAACGTCTTCAGGAATGCATGGGTACGCAATTACGAATGAGTACAGCTTACCACCCTCAAACAGACGGACAGAGTGAGAGAACGATTCAGACATTAGAAGATATGCTAAGAGCCTATGTGATGGACTTTAAAGGAAATTGGGAAGATCACCTACCATTAGTAGAGTTCGGCTACAACAACAGTTACCATGCTAGTATTGGCATGCCGCCTTATGAAGCTTTATACGGCAGAAAGTGCATAACTCCGCTTTACTGGGATGAAGTTGGTGAGAGACAATTGCTAGGGCCAGAATTGGTGCAGCAGACAGCAATAATAGTCAAAGTGATCCGAGCACGACTGGTAGCGGCTCAAGATCGACAGAAGAAATACGCTGACCCACATCGTAAAAATATCGAGTTTGAATCAGGTAGTTATGTTTTCTTGAAGGTCTCTCCCTGGAAAGGAAAGATCAGATTCGGAAAGAAAGGGAAATTGAGCCCAAGATTCATTGGACCCTTTGAAGTACTGAGAAGAATCGGAGAAGTTGCGTATGAGGTAGCCTTACCTCCAACACTCGAGAATATCCATAACGTCGACCATGTTTCTGTATTGCGACCCTACAAGCCTGATAACAAGCATGTAATTGAATACGAACCCCTACATTTTGAGAAAGACTTATCTTACGAAGAAATTCCTGTCCAAATTATCGACCGAAAAGAACAAGTTCTAAGAAATAAAGTTATACCTTCAGTTAAGGTAATTTGGAGAAACCACAACGCTGAAGAAGCTACGTGGGAACTGGAAGAGAATATGATGAAGAATTATCCTCATTTATTTACTTAATTTATTGAGTCGTGATTCTGGGGTCAGAATCTTTGTAAGGGGGGAGAATGTAACAGGTCGAATTTATTGAGTTGTGATTCTGGGGACAGAATCCTTTTAAGGGGGGAAAGATGTGACAAACGAGAATTTTATAATTTATTTTAATATTTATTGAATTAAATAAATATTTTTCGATGATTTAATTATTGGATTAAATAATTATTTGATGCAGTCATGTTAGATTAATTTAATTATATGTGTTACATTTATTAAATTAATGTAGAGAATTTTTATTAACAAAGTATGTGATTATGTGATCTTATTGTATTAATAGAAATATTTAATAAGCATATTGGTATTTAATTAATTTAATTATTAATTAGAGATTTAATAAATTGACATTATTTATTAATGAGATATTAATTATATGACTATGGGAATTTATAAGAAGTTATTATATTTTATTTATATTAAATTAAATAAGATATATGGATTATAATGCAAGTGGATGTGATATTAATTAAAACTATATTGTAAAAGTTTTATTAAATTAATGGATTTTGTAAATATTAATCTAGCCAAACGTGGCCTTAGAGGGAGTTATGGCCAGTTAACCCATGATGGGCAACTGACCATGATGCGCGTCAGTTTTCTCCCTTAGTATCTTACGTCTTTTATTTCTTCCTTCCTAAGTCTTTAGAGTTCACAGAGAGAAAGATTGAGAAATTTGAGAGAAAAGCTTGAGTGTATAATTATCAATTACTTGTGAAAGAATCACCACTGATCATCTCTTCCATTAGTTTATACTCTGGGTAATTTCTCCCAAACTCAATTTCTACTTTTACGTATTTAAGTTTTTATACATATGGTTTTCAAGTACTATAAAGTTTTATGATGAGAATTTGTAAGGCTTATGTGAATATATGTGAATATATGTGTTTTATATATATATTGCATGATTCCATATCATCAATTCATAATTTTACGTCATATATGATTGCTGCAAAATTACAGAGTTTGGGTTTTGGCCTTATGGCCTTATATGTGAAATTTTATGTAGTGATCATATATTATTCCTAAATTTTACACTCCTACATTATTATGCATGTTAATACGAAGAGACCAAGCTTTAAATGAATGGATTTGGCCTTATAACGAATCTGTGGCGTTGAATTTTAGGAATTTGTGTTAAAAACTTCAAGAACATCAAGAACAGTCCAATTTTACATGATTTAATTCTGTTATTGGGTGTTTTAAATGGTTAAAATCACTTTACAAAGGTTGGGTTATGTTTATGTATAAATTATAACATGTGGGTATGTGTAATTTGGTGAAATTAGTGTTAAAAATGTGTTGATTTCGCTGAACTCTGTGTTCTTCGCGAACTGGGAAACAGATTCTGGGGTCTCGGGCCGCGACGCCAACTCCAGAACTGAAGTCCCGCGCCGCAGCGCCACCGCACCACAGCGTCAGGTGTCAGGCCGTAGCGCCACGGCGCCGCATCGCCAAGAGCCAGTACAAACATGGCGCCGCAGCGCCACTCTCCAGAAAATTCAGAAATGAGATATTAAAAATGTTTAAGTCTAACAATGTGTTAGTAGATTAATGTAATGAACATGTAAACATGTTAGAGGTATAATGTGATGATAAAAATAGTTGTTTAAACATGTAAATAACATAATTACATGTGGATTAAATTATTGAACACATAATTAAATTATTATTTATGAAGTGATATTATGTGGCAGTAAATGTGATAATTTGACTAAGTATAATCAATAATTAAAGTAGACAAAGAGAATGAGTTTATGATGATTAGTAAAGTTATAATTAACTGGTATTGTCTATGTGAATGGTATGTAGGATTTAATTCAAAGAACGTGCTTAGTTAAAGTATAATCTACGCACGAGGCAAGTTTCCTAAACTTAAACTCTTAAATTTGAGCAAGTTTCCTAACCCTACTTGTCATTATTGTTCAAGTTTATTATTTACCTCGAGTAAATTATCAATTCTATTATTCAAGTTCAAATGTTATATTAAAGATTGATTATCTTTTCAAAGCATGATTCAGTTATACAATAATTATCCTATTGTATACATTTTGAGATTATTATTATTCAAATTAAATATCATTATTGTTGAACCTTATTAGACTAGTGAACCCTTAATGATTCAACTAGTCCATAGTTGATGAGCGTTCTAAATTTCAGAACCCTTGAAGAATTATCCAAACCAAACTTCCTTTGGTGCGGACTCGAATTTCAAACTGAGATGAACAACCATGTATAGGGGATTATTTACGCTTTAGCGTTAAGATATTGTGCACAGTATGGTACTAAGGGCTGATCCCCCTATGTACGAGAAGAAGGTCCATAGTCTTATGACTGTTAAAGGTTTCAAGTATAACCCTTGTTAACCTAGGACATAGTTCAAGGTCTTATGACCGTCAGAATTCTTTTGATTCTTGTTATTCACTCTTAATTCAAAAGTTGAGCTTTTATTCAAATGTCTTTGATTTATTCGCAAATTGTTATACTGTTATTTCATTTTTATACTTGTGGGCATTTGTGCTCACTCTTGCGTTATAATAACGTTGCAGTTAAAAGCGAAAGAACCGACGAACCTTCCACTAGTAAAGGTAAGGGCAAAGTTAGCAAGTGTTGAAGACTTGTTATTTTATTGATGATGTATTTATGTTAGACTTGAGTTAATGATGTTGTTTAAGACTTATTGTTAGAATTCCGCACAGATGTTTTAAGGTTAGTTTAACCTGGGATTGTATTTATTATTCGGATGATGTAATCCTTTTAAGGAGAAGATTTTAATTTTATCAATTGTATGGTTTGCATTTTTATGGGTAGATAGATAGATGATATTTGTGCAGTGAATACCAAATCCTGTGGAACTGGAATAACCGGATTTAGCGGTGTCACAGATTCAAACATTGTAAAGATATCCTTAGTGGATTTCCTACTCAAGGAGTAGAAAAGTGGACTAGGAACCTTGAGTGCTCTGAACCACTTAAAAAGACGGTGTCTCTTATATGCTTAACATAACTGCTATATCTGCCATAAATGCTTATATCCTATTAACTGGTTTTATCTTAAAGGGAAAACAAACAAATCTCAAATTCTGCTGTGATTAAATCATTATAAAATCTGACAAGTATTTTGTAAAAGAAATTTTAAAAATATCTATTCAACCCGCCCTCCAGTATGCTGGGACGAGGTGGGTGAAGCAACGTTGTTAGCACCATAATTGGTATACATGACTACGAAAAAGATTCAAATGATCCGGCAACATATACAAACCTCACAATATCGACAAAAGAGTTACACTGATTTTCATCGAAAGGAAGTGAAATTCAATGTTGGAGACCATGTATTGTTACGTGTTGCTCTATGGAAATGAGTTACGAGATGTGAAAAGAGAGGAAAGCTCAACCCTCGATTCATTGGCCCATTTAAAATCCTCGACCGAGTAGGAACTATGGCCTATAGACTCGCGTTACCGCCAAGTGTGTCTCGTGTTCATAATGTTTTTCACATATCTATGTTACATAAATATGTGGAAGACCCGAATCACATTAATGAATTAGAACTAGATGAGATAACCGAAGATTTAACGTATGAGGAGTTACCTGTCAAGATATTGGATAAAAAGGAACATATTCTACGCTCAAAGGTTATACCTCAAGTCAAAGTTTTGTGGAGAAACCACGATATTGAGGAAATGACCTGGGAGTTAGAATCTGAAATAATACAAGGTATCCTCACCTCTTCGACATACCAGGTATGTACATTAATTTATAGCAAGCTGATATAAAATATTCCTTGTGTCGGGGAATATTCGTTTGGTCGGAGAATATTCTTTTTATCGGGGAATATCCGTACGACGACACAATCATTGGTGGACCCCACAACGGAATAACTGTCGGATATAGAAAGTGACAGAAATAACCTTTTTATAAAAATAACAGAAAAACTTTTATCGTTAAACTATTGAAATATTCGGTGATAAAAGTACACTAATACGCATGGTTGCACAGTAGCACATGGTATTGCACAGTATCTTTGATTATTAATGCTAACGTAAGATATCACTCAGTTTTATTCAATTATTGCAATAATAGTTGCTGCATAGTATCTCATATTATTGATTCAATTGTTGTCACAGTATCATCTGCACGATATTTTATATTATTAAGTCAATAATTGAGACGACATATTTATTCATATGATTATTTATATTATTGACAATGTCTAAAAAGTTCTGTCGAGGAAAGAGGTTAGGTCATCTAATTGCGCACCAATAAGAAGAAATCTTTATCAGAAAACCCCCTCTTTCTTGGGAATGATCTGGTTGTCAATATTGTAAGTTATAATATTAATGATAAATAATTGTTGAAATATTAAAAATGTGTTTATTGAAGATAAGTGAATTACAAAAGTTAAAGGGGAATAATGTAAACTTAAAAAATGTTAGGGGTACCAAAGTGTAATAAGTAAATCAATTTGTACCGCATGTGATGGTTTTAACAGTAAATCAATCTGAACCGTCGGTGGTGGTTTTAATAATAAATCAATCTGGACCGTTGTTGCTGGTTTTAATAGTAAATCAATCTGGACCGTCGGTTGTGATTTTAATAGTAAATTAATATGGACCGTCGGTTTTGGTTTTAATAGTAAATCAATATGGACCGTCCGTTTTAATAGTAAATCAATCTGGACCGTTCGTGAATTAGTTACTATTTAGTCCATTTTCCTATAAATAGAAGCTTAATTCTTCTTTCATTCTCACCAATTCACTAAAACTCACAAGAGTATCAGTAGAGAGAGAAACTATAGAGAGTAAGAAGAAGAGTATCATGCTACTTCACTATTGCAGTATTCAATCTTCCACTAAGGTAAGTAGTGTTATTTTTTTTGTATTCGTAAGGGGTATTATTTCTTTTCATATTCTTAAATCTAAACTTACTATGGTAAGTTTTGCTTCTATAATTACTGAAATTAGTAGAATATCCTTGAGTTTTACGCTTCATCTAGTATCTTTTCATTGAAATATTGGTCTGAACTTTCTTATTAAAATTTAATATTTTTACTCGGGGTACTATTCACGGGTTACTATTCACTCAGGTATTATTCACTCAGGGATTCGGGGAACTTTGCATGACGGGGTACTATTCATGGGTTACTATTCACTCGGGTACTATATATTCACTCGAGTATTATTCACTCGGGGATTAGGGGTACTTTTTATGTCGGGTACTATTCACAAAGTACTATTCACGGGGTACTATTCACTCGAGTATTATTCACCCGGGGTACTATTCACGACAAAAAAAAATAATTTCTTTTCTGTCCAAATTATTTTTGATATATGGATATTATTCTTAAATTTTACTCCATAAAGCAGTTATCATGGTGACAATTTAGACATTCTTGAACTCTGGATAAATTGAATTATAAATCTCTAATATTTATCCTTGACCTCACTTGATTAATTCCTTATATCATTGTCATCATCCTCATGCTTATGTTGTGGTAAAAGTCATCTTTGGCCCTAGTGCATATATGTGCTGTTAATTGGTATGATTATGAACAAAAAATTTTGTATTGGTATAATCATAACTTGTAATGTTACAGACAAATAATGCGGTGAAAGTCCTCTTTGGCCCGTAGTGCATAGATGGACAGTTGTTTGGCATGATCATGATCACTGGTGATACTAACGAATATCCTTGGCCCATAGTTCATAGATAATTCGTTGATGTAAAATATTTATTGATTGTTGTTACATGGAAAAAATATTGATGATGGATTTTAAATCATAGAAGATAGTAAACATCATTCTATACTTGACTCTTCTAATGGATTGTTGTTTCCGCTGCAGTTATTGATCTAAAACTTCATGTCTATTGTATTCTATCAGATTTTTTCCTGTTGAGGACTAACGATAATTTATTTTACATTATCTTAATCATAATATTCTTTACTGAGCTAGTTGAGCTCACCCTTTTCCTTTTGATTCCATTGTTCTTCTCAGGAGGTAAGAATATAACTGGGACTAGTCGGGGAGTGGAATAATGGTTCAAGATGGTTTCTTAGTAGTCCTCACTATTTTGTAAAATAGTGTGATAATAATTGTAATGTGGACTTTATTTGAGTTTGGATATTGTCTACACGACAATATCTGTATTGAAACTCACAGCGTATGTTTTGTCGTATTTTACACGACAATTAATAGTTGTACTAATGAAGTTGTATTTGATTTTTATACCATGTATTTGGCGACTCAGAATGGGTTGTATGGACCTTTTCTGGGGGAGTCACAGTAAGACTGCATAGTATGCCAGTATCCATAGTTTCTGATCTAGACCCAAGATTCACTTTACGATTTTGAATCAGTTTGCAGAAAGCTATGAACACAGATTTACGATTTAGTTCGGCATATCATCCTCGGATGGACGGGCAGTCGGAGAGAACTATTCAAACTCTTGAAGATCTATTAATATTTTGTGTCCTTGACTTCAAAGGAAGTTGGGACAAGTTCTTGCCATTATTGGAATTCTCCTGCAACAACAGTTATTAAGAAAGTATCGGCATGGCTCCATTCGAAGCATTGTATAGACGAAAGTGTCATTCTCCAATATGCTAGGACGATGTGGGTGAAGCAATGTTGTTGGGACCTAAATTTGTACGCATGACTATGAAAAAGATTCAAATGATCCGGCAACGTATAAAAATCTCATAAGATTGACAAAAGAGTTATGTTGATCTTCATCGAAGGGACGTGAAATTCAATGTTGGAGATCATGTGTTGTTACGTGTTGCTCCATGGAAGGGAGTTACGAGATTTGAAAAGAGAGAGAAAGCTCAATCCTCAATTCATTGACCCATTTGAAATCCTTGATCGAGTAGGAACTGTGGCCTATAGACTCGCCTTACCGCCAAGTATGTCTCGTGTTCATAACATTTTTTCACATATCTATGTTACGTAAATATGTGGAAGACCTGAACCACATTATTGAGTTAGAACCAGACGAGATAGCGGAAGCTTTAACGTATGAAGATGTAACTGTTAAAATCTTGGATAAGAAGGAACATATTCTACGCTCCAAGGTTATACCTCAAGTCAAAGTTTTGTGAAAAAATCACAATGTTGAGGAAATGATCTGAGAGTTAGAATCTGAAATAAAATCAAGGTATCCTCACCTCTTCGACATACCTGGTACGTACACACAATTTTGAGGACGAAATTTCATATGAAGGGGAGGTTGTAAGACCCCAACTTTTATGAATAAAGATTTTTTTTCTCTAAATATCATTTTGAGTAATTAGGTGTGGATTTGATATAATGTTATAGTTGTGGGTAATATTTATAAATTTTGCAAAGTAAGCAAGTTATCATAAAATATTCGTTTGGTCGGGGAATATTCATTTTATCTGAAAATATTCGTACGACGGCTCAATCATTGGTGGACCCCACAACGGAATTACTGTCGGAGTTAGAAAACAACAGAAAAAACTTTTTACAAAAATAACGGCAAACGTTTTACTGTTAATTGTTGAAATACCTGGTGATAAAAGTACAGTACTACGCATGGTTGCACAGTAGCACACGGTATTGCATAGTGTAACAACCCAATATTCTCTATATAAATAAATCAGAAATTTTGTGTTTAAATTTTTTTTATTATTTTAAGGATGAGGATTTGTACAAGATAATGTGTATATGTAATTATGTGGTAAATAAAAATAATTTATTACATAAATATTTACAAATAAATTTATTTTAGAATTATTGATTTTTATAAAGTATATTCTTATAATAATTAATTTATAGTAGAAATATTTTTATTAATTATTTTCCATGAAAATATAATCATATATTATTTAAATAATATATGGAGTGATTTTAGAATAAATATAATAATTATTTTATTAAATGAGTTTTAGTACAGATTATTAAGTTAATAATTTTACCTTAATTATTTAAGGTTAATTATGGAAGAATAAATCAGATATGAAATCCAACCCTAATTTTGGAATTTTATCAAAGAATGAGAATAACAATGTAATATTAATTATATTTTGATTTTTCAGTGCTATAAATATGTACTGTATGTACGTATTGATGATGATTGGTCAATTATGGTGTTTAATTTTCAAACCCTATTATTAATTGATTAAACCCTAATTTTACTGGGGGAAAACCCTAATTAGAAAATCAACTGTGAGTTTAAGACTGTTATATAACTGTGTTTATATGTTTTATGTTGTGTATTAAGTGATTAATTAGGTAAATCCTAATTAAAATTCTAGAAACCCTAAATAATTTTTAGAAAACCCTAATTATTTAAAAACCCTAAATTTTAATTAGTAAGTTCTAATTAAAATTTTAATGAACTTTAAACTTAAATTTTTAAACCCTAAAAATTATTTGGGAAACCTTAAGGTTTAAGATCTATTGATTTTAACCTAGATTCAAGCATCATAGACAAAAATACCCTTAAAATACTTTGTTTGTTTACTAAAATAGCCTTTTTGGCATTTATTTAATGAGCTAGAATGCAACTCACCACTCTAGATTTTAGCACATGCCTAAAACTCATTCAAGCTTATCTCTATTGACACCTTGCATGTTAGATACATTGAATCTAGTATAGTAAATAGATTAAGAGAGAGAAAGAATTCATTTGTTAGCCATTTTTTTTCAAACACTCAACCAAATTCTCTCAAGCTCAAGACCCACGAAAATATTGCTAGATCAGATCCCAAGACCAGTCCCAAGCATACCAGTAACAGATCAAGAAGCTATAAATCAAAATCTATCAAAGAAAGGTAT
>CM029019.1:164108516-164175865 GCA_016801055.1 Panax notoginseng
CAGCAAACTAAGAGATTCAACAACTACAGCAGCCAGGAGCAGATAAATGACTTATGTTACAACTGCAAGAAGCATGGCCATTTCATTGTAAACTGCAACAAACCTCTTATAGAAGAACTAAAGATGAAATCAAATTCAAAGGCAACAAGAGGCTCTAGAAGAAAGACAAAGGTCTTGTGGCCGGAGGATCGTGGAGTGACTCAGACAATGACTCAACTCCGAATCTAGAGATGATGAAGATCCTCAAGAAGCAAATCTATGTCTAATGACCAAACATGCAAAGGATAAGAAAAGCCCTGACAATCATGAAGTAAGTATCGATGAGGTATTTTACTTTAACTCTCCTGATGTAGATATTGATGATTTAAGAACTGCATTACATAGCATAAAAACTGATCTGCATCTATACATGAAGTGGTTCAGAGTTCTGTCTAAAGATTATTCTCTTTTTCAAAAAGAGAAAGAAAAAGTTTAGGAAGAACTGGAAATAGCTCTTCTAAGCACTAACTCTCTCTCCAAATTTGAAGCTGAGAATAAGCTCTTAAAAACAGACCAATGAACTTAATGCACAAAGAGAGTCAAATCTAACCTCTAAGATTGAGGAACTAGAAAAGACAATCTTAATATGGAATAAATCATCTTCATCCATGGACTCCCTGATCTCCAATCATAGAAGTGCATCTGACAGAACATGTTTAGGTTTTGGGGAATCCACCTCGGAACTATATATGGAAAAGATAAAGGAAACTAACTCTAGTAATGTTTCAAATTTTAATAGAAACAATACATTTGTGAAATCCTCACAAAAGGAAGAACCAGTTCATCCCTGCTCTTCTGATCCAATCCATGTCCTAAGGCAAAATGGATCCCATGCTGGCCTAGGATTCAGAAAAAAGAAGAGTAACTCAGTCACTACTCTCCAACCTCGAAGGGTCGTAGAGTCAAGTTAAATCAACTCCACGAACCAACTGGGAAGGAACAGTAGAGTTAAGTTTAACTCTTCACAAATCATGAATCACAAGGATACATGGAAAAAGAAGAACCAGTATAAAGGAAAGATTGCCAAGAACCACATAAGTCGAAATGGAGAAAGAATCCACATACACACACAAGCATGCATCATGCTAGATGTTTTGTATGTAATAAAATTGATCATAAGGCTGCAGTGTACTACAATAATTCTCTGCATATTAGACCCAAAGTCAAGCAAATATGGCTTCCCAAGGGTACTAACAAGGTAGGACCCATGCAAGTATGGGTACCAAAATGAGAGTTTAATCTTATCACAGGAATAGAGCTCCACGATCACGACTTGGTATCTGGACAGTGGATGCTCAAGGCATATGACCGAGAACAAAGCCCTCCTGTCTAACTTCATAGAGATGGAGGGTCCATCAGTCATCTTTGGAGATAATGGCTCTGGCAAGACAAGAGGATATGGCTCAGCTAGGAATGGCGCAGTGTCCTTCAGTAAAGTAGCTTATGTGGAAGGATTAAAGCATAATCTTCTGAGCATAAGTCAACTCTACGACAAGGGTCATCAAGTTACCTTCTTCAACAATCAATGTCAAGTCAGAGATTTGAAGACATCCTCTATAAAGTTGACCGGAACAAGAGAAAGGAACATCTACACTGTTAATCTTGGTTAACTAAGTTCTGATGAGACAATATGCTTTCTAGCTAAAGCTTCTGAAGAAATGAGCTGGCTATGGCATAAAAGGTTGTTTCATCTCAACTTCAAAAGCATGTCAAAACTGGCCTCCAAAGATCTAGTAGTAGGCTTACCCAAGCTCAATTTTGTCAAAGAAAGGCCATGCAATGCATGTCAGCTTGGAAAACAGACTAGAAGCTCATTCAAGAGCAAAACTATCAACTCAATTGATAAATCTCCACAGTTACTCCACATGGATCTATTTGGGTCAATTCCAACAACTAGCCTTGGTGGGAAGAGCTACTCATTGGTCATAGTGGATGACTATACCAGATTTACATGGGTATTCTTTTTAAACTCAAAAGATGAAACAAGCTCCCAACTAATCAAGATGTTCAGGCTAGTGATGAACGAGAAAGGGGAGAAAATCAAGGCTATAAGGAGTGATCATGATAGAGAATTCAACTTCTCTGAGATGGACCAGTTCTGCACAGACAATGGCATCAGTCACAACTTCTCAGCTCCATGAACTCCTCAACAAAATGGAGTAGCTGAGATAAAGAACATAACGTTGATTGAGGCTAGAAGAACTCTACTAGCAGTAGCCCGTCTGCCTGAATACTTCTGGGCAGAAGCTGTCAACACTACACGCTACACTCAGAACAGATCTCTTGTGCACTCTACATTAAAGAAGACTCCCTACGAACTGTGGAAAGAAAGAAAGCCAAGTGTCAGCTACTTTCATGTATTCGGTTGTGCATGCTATATTCTCAACAATGAAAAATAGTATCTGACAAAGTTTCAACCCAAGTCAGATGAAGGAATCTTTCTCGAATATGCCACAGACAATAAGGCTTACAGAGTGTTCAACAAGAAGACGCTAAGTGTTGAAGTTTCGATTCACATCATCTTCGTTGAAACAGACTTAGACAAAATAGTGTCTCAAGACACTACGAATGACAATTCAGACACTATGAACGAGGCAGTCGAGCTCAACAGCACGATCATGGTTCCAAAAAATGAAATCTTCAAGCCAAGAGAGGAGATCGTAGAGAGAATTACGCCAAACAATGAACCTCCACATCAAGAAGCAGAGGTTGATCTTGAAGAATTCAGACAAGAAGGCAACAGGTCAGATGTTCCAATAGGAAACAGATGGGCAAGAGATCACACTAAGACCTAATCATTGGAGATCCAAATGCAAGAGTCAAAATAAAATCTGCCACCCAGAATGAGTGTTTCTATCTAAGCTTTCTGTCACAAATGGAACCCAAGAAGATAGAAGATGTTATGGAAGACTCATGTTGGATAGAAGCCATCCAAGAAGAACTAAATCAATTTCAAAGAAGCAAAGTATGGAGATTAGTTCCAAGACCAAGAAGCCACCCATTCATTGGCACCAAGTGATTCTTTAGAAACAAGATGGATGAAGATGGAGTAATAACAAGGAATAAGGCAACACTAGTAGCCAAAGGTTACTCTCAAGAAGAAGGCATTTACTACGACGAGACCTTCTCACATGTTGCCATATTAGAAGCCATTAGGATATTCCTTGCCATTGCTGCTCACATGAAAATCAAAGTCTTTCAAATGGATGTCAAAAGTACGTTTCTGAATGGAGAACTTCAAGAAGAAATATATATGGAGCAACCTCCAGTTTTCATCAATCCAACTCTCTTTAATTATGTCTATAGATTAGACAAAGCCTTATATGGACATAAACAAGCACCTAGAGCAAGGTATAAAACACTAACTAACTTTCTTACTGAAAATAACTTCACTAGAGGTAGATTAGATACCACATTATTTCTTAGGAAGCACAAAGACAAAATTCTATTAGTTCAAATATATGTTTATGATATTATCTTTGGCTCTACTGATGAAAAAACTATGTAAGAGGTTTGCCAAGCTTATGCAGAGCAAGTTCGAAATGAGTATGATGGGTGAGCTGAATTTCTTCCTTGGATTACAAGTAAAGCAGACTAATGAAGGTATCTTCATAAACCAAGCCAAGTACATTAAAGACTTACTTAAAAAGTATGGCATGGAATCAGCCTCTCCCATGAAAACACCATTTACTCTAGCAACCAAGCTTGACAAAGATGAGAAAGCTAAAAGTATTCATATAACTCAATACAGAGGTATGATAGGCTCTCTTCTATATCTAACTGCCAGTATACCAGACATAATGTTTGCAACATGCATATGTGCTAGATTTTAAGCTAATCCTAAGGAATCACACTTAACTACTGCAAAAAAGAATTTTCAGGTATCTCAAAGGCACACCTCACTTGGGACTTTGGTATCCCAAGGAGTCCTCCTTTAAACTAACAGGATATATAGATGCTTACTTTGCAGGCTGCAAGATTGATAGAAAAGTACCAGTAGCACTTGTCAGTTGCTAGGAAACAGACTTGTGTCATGGTTTAGCAAGAAGCAAGCAGAAGCTGAATACATTGCTGCTGGCAGCTGCTGTGCTCAAATCTTATGGATGAAAAATCAGCTAGCAGACTATGGCTTTGATTTCAAATCTATACATGTTCATTGTGATAACACAAGTGTCATAGCAATAACACACAATCCTGTCATGCATTCTAGGACTAAGCATATAGAAATAAGATATCATTTTATTATGGATAATGTTCAAAATGGAACTATATCTTTACAATACATCCCTACTAAAAATCAACTTGCTGATGTCTTTATAAAGCCTCTAGATGAATCTAGATTTAATAAATTGATAAGTGAGTTAGGCATGCTAAATCTACAACCATAAAATCTATGCTCTAGTTTATGCTAACCATGCAGATATAAAGGCTATGTTCAAAATCGTAGAGGTAATTGAAGAAGGACCACGATCGTAGAGCTGCCTCAATATGACAAAGAAGTATCCTGTGATGACAATATTCCTAACAAATCCAAGCAATCCCTCTGATAAGTGCCTTAGGGACAAACCTGATCCTTAGTTCATACTAAGGGGTCAGCCCTTCCTGAGCCACCTTAACCTAGAAGGAATGCTAAGTCAAAGTTCATCACAAGGACCAGGACAGACAACAATCGTAGAGTAGATTCAGCAGTGAACTCAACATCGTAGTGCAATCTCGACGATCGTAGTCCTCCCAAAGGATACACTAGCTTAGGGGGAGCTAAGGGTAGATCAGTATTTTCCACATCATTTAAAATCATGGAGCCAAGCAGGACTTGACACATACCCTACTATGCAGATCAAGAGGAGGGAAGTTACAAGTAAAGTTTAAGAAGGTCTTTTTGAAAACTCACCTCAGAAGTTCAAAAAGCTCATTCCTCTCTCTCTCTCTACCAGCAGAAATCCTAGCTTTTAAAAACACTCAACCAACCTCAGTTCTAGAAAATTAATGGCGACTTCAAATGTTATCTCTGGTTACCAACTCTGTTTCGATGAGTTCAAGATAGCTGACCCCAAATTTCACAAATTATGTCCCTTCTGAAGAAAGCTAGTCTTGAAGAAGCTTTGAGCACTAGTACATGGATCAACCCAAAGTTGGTGAAAAAATTCTACAACAATGGAGCTTTTGAGAACGATGTTATCACCACAAAGGTCAAGGGGGAACAAATTAAACTTAATGATGAAGATATAAACCAAGCCTTAGGTTTCAAATCAAAGGAACTTACATCTATGGAGGTCATCAACTTTCATGAAGGTTTGAAGAAGATGCGCTACACAAAGTTTCAGAACGTCAAAGGATACAAGAAGAAAGAGTTTCCCCATAAGTATGAGTTTCTGGCTAACATTGTTGGAAAATACATATGCTGTAAAAGATCTGGCCATGACTCCGTGAATGAAGTACAGCTAAAGCTCATGACAGCAATTTACTTCAGGATTCAACTCAACTATGGGGCCCTACTCATCGATTGGATTGGGAAGTGGATACTCAGTTAAAAGAAATCAAAGAGCTCTAGAAAGATGCTCTATGGGCTGTTTGTGACGCCCCCAAAATAGGTTCATTCCATCCAACCCATTCTGAGTCGCCAAATATATGGTATAGAAAACAACTACAACTTTATTACAATAATTGTCGTGTAAAATATAACAACACATATGTTGTGAGTTTTTATACTAAAATATACCAACTGTGACTTTGGACACCAACTTGAATAGCACGTCACCATGACACCTTACATAAAGGTATAGTCAAAAACTGTTTTAGAAATTAAAACCTTTGGGAAGTGCTCAAGGAAACCTTCGTACATGGGAGGCCATGCGTCTAGGTTATGATAGATATCATATGCCCACAGAATTATCCTTGGTTGACCCAATAGACCCCAAAGAAAAACGAGAAGATTACTATCATATTCTTCCCAATGGTGAGTCTTCTCTTGACATATCATTATCTCCACTGTCTCTAATTGAGAATTATACTTTAACCAACTCTAAGATCATATTGGTAGTGCTTGTAGATATACCCAGCAAGTAGATGTGCACAACCTTGTCTTATGATAACTCGAGGTTGTATGTTATTAGACATCTTGTATGATAGTGGCAAAACACCCTTCCAACGTTGGGTTCGCTTCACCCTATTTGATTCAACAAATATAACTACTAAATAATGACCACCGTTCTATTCTCCTGTTACCCCCGCTCGACCCAGCTACACTCGTATTACCTGAAAGGAATTGTGAAGCAAAAGGGTGAGCACAACTAGCTCAGTAAAGAATATTATGACTAAAGATAAATAAATTATCAATAGTCTTCATCAGTAATAAATCAGAGATTTAGAACATATGGTAGATGATAAAACAACCATAGTTGCAGCGGAACGAGCAATCCATTAGAAGAGTCAAATAGACTATAAAGTCTATTATCTTCTCCATGTTAAAATTCCACCAACAATGTTTTATCCCTGTAACATCAATCAACAGTTCCTTTTCACAATCATATGAATAATTTATAATCATAATTGTGATTCTAAATTCCTCTTCTCATCCAGAACAAAGATAATTTTCATCACTTGTCTTTACCTAAAACATCAAAGATCATGGTTATACCAAATCACAGTTCCTGTTCATAGTCATACTAATAATTTCATCTTTGCACTACGGGCCAAAGATATTCATCAACAACTCTTATTTACACTACAGGCCAAAGATATTCCTCAACAGCTCATATTTGCACTACAAGCCAAATATCTTATTATCTCAAAGAAATATATAATCATTTCAGAATTTATATAACCAATAATTATAACCACGTTGATCATTTCACCTTTGCACTTAAGCTAAAGATATTCAATTATAAATTCAATGGTCATGATCATACCAGTCAACAATTCAACTTTGCACTACTGGCCAAAGAGAACCTATAGTCATGATCATACCAATAATCTACCCATCTTTACACTCAAGTCAAAGAGAAATATCATCATTAGGGTTATAAGAATGTTATATATGATAATAAAAATAATATAATCAACATATAGATTTAATCTCAAGAGTAAGATTCATAATGATCTTATAACACCTTAATCAAAATGTTATAAATCACTTAATAATCTCATAATCTAATATTATTAATACTACCACAATATTTTAATCATTTCTTAAACTTATAAACAATTTATTTTAATTGTTTACACTTTACTAATAAATACATTTAATCATCTTAAAATGCCAAACTCATAAAATTTTTTCATCAATAACCGAAATCCTCATAAAAAATCTGCATATAGCTCATATATGATTCTCAAGCCATAAAATCATATTTTTCAATTTTCTTACTTCACATAACATATTTAATTCATTTACTCATAACTAGAATATTTTCATGAAAAATATCAAATCAGTTCCAAAAGTATTTCTTTTCTGGAATTTAGCATAATATAGTCCCATATTAAACATATATTTTTCTCGAAATTTTTAAAATTCATTTACTATTTTTCATATGGCCAAAACCACCGAATATTCAGACATTTATCATAAATTGTACTTTTATCCAAAATTTCAAAAATTTACAGAGTATACTGATATTATATAGATGTACTCCCAATAAAAATTTCATCAATTTTGGAGTTAATCACAAGGAGTTATAAGCGGTTACTTTTAAAGTAGTCTTTTCTCATAAAATCCATAACTCCTAATCTATACATCCAAAAATTGCCATTTTTGGACACAATCTACAAAACTCATCAAAATATCATTTCAAATTTTTCCAGAATTTTTGAAGGTTCAGAAAATTTCGAAATTTAAAAACATAATAACCCTTACATACTAACGACAATATCCCTTACCTCAAAAGAGCAGTACTCTTGACTGGAATAACGTTGAACGAACTTGCACCGTATAGCAATACTCAAGATATCAAAATACTCAAAAGAATACATTCGATAATATAGAGAGAGAAATAGAAAGAAAACTTCAGTTTCTGGTGTGATTTTCAATTCTAACCTAAGCACCATATTTATAGGAAATTGCTTAGAACACCAAAGCAGAAAATTGAATATAATAATATTATTTATAATAAAATTTCCTTAGCACACCTTTGAATCTGAATTCAACAATTTAACACATGCAAGTGGGGCCCACCAAAGTGTAAAAAACATTTTTCTTAAATAAAACAATTAAAACTTCCAAAAATTAATTATTCTAGAACTTCGGAACTTCAATAATTCATAATAAATAGCTCTTTTATCAGAAAAATTCAAAACACATGTCTTTCTTATAGAAAATTCCATTCCCTACAACTTTCCAGAATAAAATATTTTCAAATTCCAAACAGAAATTGACCGAAATCCACAAACGGACTATTTTACAGGCTATAATCAAATTTCAGTCAAAATTTGTGTACACCATCATGTTTAACATGTGTTAAACATTTTTTGTAACACGCAAAACATGTGTTTAGCATTTAATGCAACAAAACTACTCTTCCTCCTTATTTATTCATATATCACACATTCATTTTAAAAATATCACCATTATTATATTATTATAATATAATAATATATTTTATCAGAAAAGTTAAAATATCAATTTTCAACAATGGTCACATTAAAAAATTTTCTCTATCTATAACCACATAAAATGAATATTTTCCTTATCAATAATTAATTATTCACAAATAATATTACAGAATCACAATACTGACAACCAGACAGTTCCCAGGAAAGAGGGGACTTTCCAATAAGGATTTCTCCTTACTGGCGCGCAATTAGATGACCAAACCTCTCCTTGACAGAACTTTCTAGACATTGCCAATAATGTTATCTAATAATATTATCCAAATAATATGAATTATTGATCCGATAATGGGAAATACTGTGTCGTGACAATTATTGAAACAACAATAATATAAAATATCAACGTAGCAATTATTGAATCAATAAAATAAAATATTGAACAGTAATTACTGTAACAATTATTGAGTAATGCCTTCTTACGAAAAAAAATTATCATGCTTCATGAATAGTACTCGTGAATAGTAACTCGTGAATAGTAACTCATGAATAGTAATTATAAAAAAATTGAATACTTTTATTTCATAAAATTTGGGGTATTACACTCTTTATAAGCATGATCCTACAATCAGCACTGGGTGACAAAATTAGGGATAATGAAGGAGAATCCATCAATCCCAACAGAAAGATAACCCAGCAGCTGTTTCAAATCTGGAAAAGAATAGAAAATGTCAGAATGATGTTTGAATCCAGTGGAAGGACTGGTGAAGAGAAGGAGTCTGGGCTACCAAGAAGTATGTCAATTGTGAAGGAAACTGATGAAGAAGAAGAAATTAATAAAGAGGAGCCCGTCGCTTTGGTCAGAAAAAGCAAGGGTAAGAGGAAAATAAAGGCTCAGATGACAGAAGAGCCTCAAGGCTCAACCACTGATGCACCCCAAGAGAGTTTCGGCAGTAGACCTTTGAAGGAAATGAAGGGGAAAGAACAGTAGTCTGAGGAGGTAGAAGACAGAGCTAACATCTCTCAACTACTTAAGAAGGGAAAACGCAACCATAAATTAAAGAAGTCTTCGATCGTAGAGTCACTACCAATCGTAGAGTCCAGACTTGATATCACTCAAGAAGTGGATGCTACAATAATGTCTCAACTTGATCAAACCTTCAGAGCGGATTCTGAAGAAAGTACTGAGGCTATGGCTCAGCCTAAGAAGGCATGAAGAAAGCTTGTCAAGAAATACATTATAGTCAATGAAGGATTCTTAAAGGAAGAAGACAGAAGAATAACTGCTGTAAAAGGAGCTACCCGAAGCTACTAAGGAAAATACAGCTTGGATTGAAGGGGAGCTTCCTGAAGTTCCTGCACTAGAGAATGCTCCAGCAGAGGGGGAGTTGCTTAAAGTTCAAAAAGATGATCAAATTAAGGGGGAGCCTCGCGAATTCCTTGTGATAGAGAAGACTATAGCTGAGGAGGAACTACAAAAAGATTATCATGAATCTCCCTCACTTCCTCAAGAGGTGTTAGCTTCTGAAACAAAAGAAATGGAGAGGGTTGAAGTTATGGAGGTGGAGAAAGCAGAAGAACAAACAAGAGAAGTGGAGATAATTGATGTAGTGGAAACCTTAAATGAAGACATGGAAGAAGAAGAGGATGACGAAGTTGAGATTATCACAGTGGGTTGGGATGGATATAGGAGAGCCAACTACAATCAACTTTTTCTCCTATTTACCTATGATGCCCTTTCACATAGCCTAAATCCTCAATTCCTGGGATCACATGTTCCAGACCTTCAAAGCTTATCCAGCAATCTCTATTCTAGCTCATGGATTCCCAGCCAACCTTACTTTTGCCCAAAAGCTGATCACTAATGGTTCCTCTTCAGAAAATAAGAATGAAGTATAATCTATTCCTATCTCCTTCAGGGTTAGTCACTGTCCACCATCAACTTTCAACCAATTTTACGAATTGCCAAGATGGTTGGAAGTGATACTTCATCCACTAAATCAATTTCTAGTTATAGAATCCCAACATTCTGTAACTGATGAACCAAATATGCCTAATTTTGTATTGATCTAGTCCCCTACCATCTCTCACTCTACAAATCGTAGAGTCACCTCCTCCTAAAACTCAACCTCACACACCTGCCCCTCCATCAGATATTCCTTCCTCATCAACCAATAATTTTTTTGATCTTGATCTTGCTCTCTACAATCTGCAAGATCAATATACTAGAGCCTCTCCTCTTAATACTCAGCAACTCCTTGAGCTTCTCTCAGATCTTCCTACCAAAACAGAACTGTCTAATGCATCTCAGAAGGTGACCAAAGATATTCAAGAAGATCTTGAAGTTCACTCAGACCTCGTTCATATGAGGCTGACTCATTTGATCGATGCTGCCAACACCCTCCCCAACAATCTGAGTACTGAGCTTACAAAGAAGCTTAGAGAGATCATCAAGGAAATGATCCAGAGCATCAATAAAAGGGATCAAATTCACTTTCAGGCTGCCAAGAAGCACAAGGAAGCAGTACTCCTTTTGCATAAGACTCAGGAATCCCAAAATACTCTTATGATGGAAAGTCTCACAAGTCTACGAACCTCAATGAAAGAATTCCAATCATTTTCCATGGGTCAAATGCAACAAACAGAAATTGTCTTGGCCATTCTACAAAATAAGGAATCTCAAACTGACTCTCTAGTCCAAGAAAATCGTGAAGACATTGGTCAATCCAGGAATCAACTCCATGAGCTTGTCCAAGGCATAAATCGACTAACTTAAGACATTTAAACCCTTGATGCTAACATAAAGAGAGAGAATAAAGGGGAAGGAGAGAAAGGCAAGGGCAGAGGCAAACTCATTGCTCAATCTTTAAGTAGCCCTCCCTCAAGACAGCCTCGCCATCTGACTCCATAATCTGAACAGCAGCAGCGCCAACCAATTCTAATGACGCAACCACTAAGGAGTCGAGGGCCATCTCCAAGCTCACAAGAAGTAACCACTACTGGCCTAAACATGCCAGTTGGAGATCCTGCATTCATGAACAGACACATTTGATGTTGAAAGTAAATATTCATGTTCATATGTAAAGTCCTTCAAGGAATACATGTATAAGGACTAAATGATAGATCAAAGTTGTTAGGTTGATCAGAGGTTTAATGTTTATCATTCTATAAATGAATGTATAGAAGAAAAGATCAAAACTGTTAGGTTGATCTATGTCGTAAGATGTAAAAGATAGGATTCAACAGAATCGTAGTTTATCGAGCTGATCAAAAGATTGCAGAGGCCAAGGTAGAATCACAGAGCATCAAAAATTGTAGTGTGTATGCCTTTAAGGGCCTCTCTCAAAATTATATAGTGGTCCAAACGCCTGTCGAGCCAACTCAAAAATCGTAGTGTGCTCTTAGAAGCGTAGAGTCTGAAAATCAAGCAAGTAAAGATCGTAGTCTACCGGTGCTTAAGAGAAATCGTAGTGTTCTCTTCCATCAGTACCGGATCAAGCACCAATGTGGCAAGACACCACGATCATGATCGTAGAGCATCATCTGTCTGTATCAGAAGCATCGAGCCTTGTCCATTTATTTAAGAATAAATCTAAACAAATGTGGAATGGATTATAAATGTTGAAATCCTCGGGAGTCCCAATGACACAATGTTGATCGATTTCACAATCAAAATATACGTGCAAGTCTACACGGTCAACAAGTAATAAAGTGATAAGAAAAGTATTGTTCCCACGAGAAATTATTTAATAAAAATTACCAAGTACTAACTCTTAACCAAATCAATTTTATTTAAACAACCATAAATTGTGATTTTTCTAATTAAGAAAATTAAATTAATCAATTAAAACTAGATTACTCTAAAATTAATTCAAATAAATAAATATTAAGACTTCAATATCCCCATTTATGAACTATAAATCAATTATCCAATTATTCCATTTATTATGTCTACTGAATTGTTAACAAGAATTCTCAAATGCCAAAAGTCCTTTTTCAAGTGAGCAATTGACTTCTATTTAATCCAGATTAATCTTGGTATATTCCTATGCAAAACAATTGAATTAAACTCCTTCAATTCCAATTCCTTATGTGTTACATGCGGTGAACAGATATTTCCATTTAATTCACAAACATAATTATTCACCATGCAAATAACTAAGTCACATGTTATCATGCACAGTTCTAACCCTAGAATTCCTCTTCCAATTCCTTCTAGAGTAACAAGGTAATTACTGATCAGATAATTAATCAGTAAGCACAAGACAAGATAAACAATTCACCTTGACATAAATAATTGGAATATATCAAATAACTAATTTATAGACATAAAAAGTTCAATTGAAATCTTAATGAAAGAGTTAGTTCATAATTAATGAATTAAAACTAAGAATTCATAACTGAATAGACATTAAAAGATAAAAGTATGATAAGAGAAAAGAATAAAATCTGTTGTCAGCAAATCTGATGCTCCCCTCTTGCTCCTGCTCTTGATCTTCAATGATCTCCAAGTTGCTTCAATCACCAAAACTAATAAGAACTAGGGTTAATGTCTAATCTAATGAAGTGTATCCCTAATCTAATCTATATAATCTCTCTTTATTTTATGCCTTACATCATGTATTTATAGGTTACAAGTCCAATTTTTAGCTTAGGAACAAACCCAATCCAATTTGGAGTCAAAAAGGTGTCAAAATTTGCCCCAAAACGCGTCCAAGCCTGACCAAACTCTTCCCCAGCGCCCCAGCGCTGGGCACGACACTGGAATTCTGCCCCCTAGCGCCCCAGCGCTGTAAATAGGCATGAAATGGGCCCCCCGGCGCTAGAACATTTTTTGGAAATTTTTTATTCCGACGTCCTTTGGAAAAATAGCCATAACTTCTTCGTACGAACTCCGATTTTGATGATTCAAGATGTTTCAGAAAGAGGAGAAGTAAATCTACAACTTTAATTCTTTAAGCTTATCGAAATAAGGTCAGGAGCATTACTAAAATTGGCTCTGAAGTGACTGTTGTGTAAATGGCAAGCTGAAAATGCGAATCTAGCCACCCCAAACATCGATCCAAGTAACTTTTGTCCCAATTCCTACAAAACAATGTAAAACATGCATGAATAGACACAAACACTTAAAAACATCCAAACGATTAAGTTCAAACGCACTCAATTCTGAGTATAAAACTCACTCATCAAATACCCCCAAACTTAAACATTTGCTTGTCCTCAAGCAAAAATACAAAAGAACTAAAAATAAACAACCGAACTCAACTACATGAATGCATATGCATGATCTACTTCCTAATATACGTACGAACCCAGTAATAAATCAGTATGATATATAGCAACAGGCCTCAAAGATACCATTGATACTCAAATAATATATCCAATCAAGTCAAAGTCCATAACTCTGACCAATTAGTTAATCCAAACCTGTTATCACCCATGTTGTGTGTGTGCTTGTTAACCATTCTAACCAACCACAGTTCAAGATAATCACATAACAAACTTCTTAGAAGAAACATTTCAGTTCCAATTCAATTACTTTTGTGAACATGACAACTCCAGTTAAAACTAAGCAATTGCCAAGTCTAAGGGTAAATACAAGATTTATTTCTACTTTTATTCAATCACGAGGGCATTTTTGCTCTTTCTCGTGTTTTATTCATTTTTTTTTCTCATGGTTGTGCAATGTCTTATTCCCTTAGGCTTTTCAGTGCTACCTTAACGAGCTTTCGACCAACGACTCCCAAGCTATTAAGACCTTAGGGCGCTAGGTGTAAAGACAATCCCCTCGGGCTTACTTACTCAAGTAACAAAGGTCACAAAACTAAACAAGCATGCCACGGTGTTTATTCTCTCTCTTTTTTTCTGGATTTTCTACTTTTTTTTCTTTTCATCTTTTTTTTTTCTTTTTTTTTTCTTCATCATTTTTTTTTCATTTTCATTTTGTATATAGATATCCCATAGATTCCCCCAAACTCAAGCTTTTACGTCATTCCAACCTTTACCACCAATTCACTAATTTCCTTAAATTTTAACCAAGATTTTCCCTCAGAAACAAATTATGCACCCCTTAAACCAAGTGGATTAAAACAGTTAAACTTTAAGTGCTAACCAGTTACATAAGTTTCAGACAGGCTTAGATTATCATCATGATCAAAATTAGAACTCATCATCAATTATCAACATTGTTCAAGTTAACATGCAAAATCAATCTTATCATAGGCCGAGCTAAGACCACACCAACCGATCACATAGATTCATGCAAGAAAAAATTAAAAAAATGCAATTATACAACATGAACACATACTAATGCAACACATATATGAATATGCAAATAACTACCATGTATTATATGCAACCTAAAAAAATAGTGCTAACACAAAAAAAACGAACTACCATGCAAATAACTAACTATATGCAATACGACACTAAAATGCCCCCAAACTTAAAACAGAGATTATCCTCAATGACTGAAATAGAAAAAATTAAAGCAGATGACTTCCCTGAAAATATAACAATCTTCCTCCTTGTCCGCTAAGTTTGGAGAATAGGCTAAGCACATGGAACAAATTGGGCACCTCACTTGAATTTGACTTGAATAACCTGTAAACCATGATAGAAACAATTTTATTAAATTCTAAATAAATGCAAATTCAAAACTACTAATATAAAACCTAATAAAAATTGAAAATAAAAATTAAACTTGGGTTGCCTCCCAATAAGCGCTTGTTTTATAGTCTCAGCCTGACTTCTTCAATTCTCTATCCAATTCCCTTACGAAAATTGAGGAACCCTCCATCCATCAAAAGTAATGTCTCTTTTGGGAGGTTCCCATTCGCAAAAACCCTTGAATTGAAGTCACCTAGCATGCTCTTTGTAGATAGGTTCCCTATTAAGAACGTCCAACAACTAGGTGTTTTCTCCATTATGTCTATGATTAGATTGGGGCATTGAAGCTTAATAAACATAATGGAGTCTACCTCTATCTTCTCCTTTTCATCCCACCATGATTCCACAACTGTACTAGCTCTTATGTCACAAAGAGCTTTGCCTACGACATGACTGCCAATTGGGTATGGTTTTGCAAAATTGCCCGGATTCTTGAACTTCGGTGGAGGAGGCACATGGGATACTAATGAAATCGGTTCATCTTCGTTGAATCTTACAGTTAAATCTTCATCGATCTCCTTTTGTTGGTTCCCAATTGTTTCCTCTCTTTCAACATCTATATCATTTGGCACATCCGGTTGCAGATTTGGTTTGGGCTCACCATCAGTCTCGAAATTCATGTCATAGAGCCAAGGGTATTGAGGACAAATATTTGAGGCATTGGTTAGTTGTTCTATTTGGTTCATAAAATTTTGACTCAATATCTCTTGATTAATCCTCCTCTCCTCACATGAAGCTATGTACTTGGACAAAGTTTCCTCCAAATTTGAATGTTCTTCCTATTGTAGTGGAGATGAACACGAGAAATCCGGTGGGTATGTTGGACTTGGAGCATAAAATTGATCTTGATGAGTATGGCTCCATGAAAAATCCGGGTGATACCCCCAATCCTGATAATAGTTGTTAGGATAGACATAATTATTGGGGTAATCACCACCGTATTGTACCGGCTCGAAACTGATGGCGCATTGATGACTCATATGATTTCCAGCATAATAATCACAAGTAACTGCCACACTTTGACGACGTTGAGCTTTAAAAGCTTCGAACATCCTCGAATGTGTCTCCATCTGTGCTGACAATGCAAAAAGTTTCTCGAGTCTGTCAATATCATCTCCCCTTGGTTAAGTCATTCTTGCCATCCTTCGACTCCGTATGGCTGCGCAAACCTCCAACGTCTTTGAAGTTGCCTTTATAGAAGATGTATTAAGTCCATCAATCTCTGTTTCCCTTGGTTGAGCTAAAACGTGTATGACCATTGATACTCAAACTCATCCATGGTACCTGAAAAGAGAGAAATATAGGAAGAGAATTAAAAATAAAAATAAAAATGTTTAAATTAAGACTAATTTGATTGAAATTAATATTGGTGAATAATTATTAAATTAATTCCCCGGCAACGGCGCCAAAAACTTGTTGATCGATTTCACAATCAAAATATACGTGCAAGTATACACGGTCCACAAGTAATAAAGTGATAAGAAAAGTATCATTCCCACGAGGAATTATTTAATAAAAATTACCAAGTACTAACTCTTAACCAAATCAATTTTATTTAAACAACCATAAATTGTAATTTTTCTAATTAAAAAAACTAAATTAATCAATTAAAACTAGATTACTCTAAAATTAATTCAAATAAATAAAGATTAAGACTTCAATATCCCCAATTATGAACTATAAATTAATTATCCAATTATCCCAATTATTATGTCTACTGAATTGTTAACAGGAATTCTCAAATGCTAAAAGTCATTTTCCAAGTGAGCAATTGACTTCTATTTAATCCAGATTAATCTTGCTATATTCCTATGTAAAACAACTAAATTAAACTCCTTCAATTCCAATTCCTTATGTGTTACATGCGGTGAACAGATATTTCCATTCAATTCACAAACCTGATTAGTCACCATGCAAATAACTAAGTCACATGTTATCATGCCCAGTTCTAACCCTAGAATTCCTCTTCCAATTCTTTCCAGAGTAACAAGATAATTACTAATCAGATAATTAATCAATAAGCACAAGACAAGATAAACAATTCACTTTGACATAAATAATTAGAATAAATCAAATAACTAATTTATAGACATAAAAGGTTCAATTGAAATCTTAATGAAAGAGTTAGTTCATAATTAATGAATTAAAACCAAGAATCCACAACTGAATAGATATTAAAAGATAAAAGTATGATAAGAGAAAAGAATAGAATCTGTTGTCAGCAAATCTGATGCTCCCCTCTTGCTCCTGCTCCTGCTCTTGATCTTCAATGATCTCCAAGTTGCTTCAATCTCTAAAACTAATAAGAACTAGGGTTAATGTCTAATCTAATGGAGTGTATCCATAATCTAATCTATGTAATCTCTCTTTATTTTATGTCTTACATCATGTATTTATAGGTTACAAGTCTAATTTTTAGCTTAGGAACAAACTCAATCCAATTTGGAGTCAAAAAGGTGTTAAAATTCGCCCCAAAAACGCATCCAAGCCTGACCAAACTCTTCCCCAGCGCTCCGGTGCTGCAAATAGGCATGAAATGGGCGCCCCAGCGCTGCAAATAGGCATGAAATGGGCGCCCCGGCGCTGGAATATTTTTTGGAAATTTTTTACTCCAACGTCCTTTGGAAAAATGGCCATAACTTCTTCGTCTGAACTCTAATTTTGATGATTCAAGATGTTTCGGAAAGAGGACAAGTAGATCTACAACATTCATTCTTTATGTTTTTCGAAATAAGGTCAGGACCATTACTCAAATTAGCTCTGAAGCGACTGCTGTGTAAATGGCAAGCCGAAAACGCGAATCTAGCCACCCCAAAAATCAATCCAAGTAATTTTTGTCCCAATTCCTACAAAATAACGTAAAACATGCATGAATAGATACAAACACTTAAAAACAGCCAAAAGATTAAGTTCAAACGCACTCAATTCTGAGTATAAAACTCACTCATCACACAACAATCATCCTTAGTATATAACAAAGTGACGTATTGAAGAAGCTAAGAAAAGTACTATGGGTCAGCAGAAAATACCTTTTCAGGTGTTAGGTGAGATAGCAGTCTACTGTGTCAGTGGGGTCAGACGGCAAAATAGAAGATTTGCAAAAAATCACCATCAGTGCTCAAAAATATCAAATACAATTAATGCTTCAATGGATGTCTTCCAACGGATGCATTTCAAATACACTTTATATACAAAACAGAAAGAGATGCAAGACATGTGCAAGTACACAACAAAACGCTGAAGAACACTCAATGCTCAACTTTACAATCTGAAAAGAAAACTTGCTCAGCTACTCAGTTCTTTCGAACACAAGCTTAATGACAACTGAGTAGCATCATTTAAGAACTCAACTATCTTTAAGTGAAGTAAGAAGTTCCAAGTCAGAAGGACTTAAAGAGTTCTAAGTTAACTAAGAAATACCAAGTCTGCTGGACTTGAAGAGTTCTAAAATAAACTAAGAAGTTCCAAGACTGCTGGTCTTAAAGGAATCTATGAGATTCTGTAACGAGTCGAATTTATTGAGTTGTGATTCTGCGGACAGAATCCTTTAAAGGAGAGAAAGATGTGACAAACGAGAATTTTGTAATTTATTTTAATATTTATTGAATTAAATAAATATTTTTCGATGATTTAATTATTGGATTAAATAATTAATTGATGCAGTCATGTTAGATTAATTTAATTATATGTGTTACATTTATTAAATTAATGTAGAGAATTTTTATTAACAAAGTATGTGATTATGTGATCTTATTGTATTAATAGAAATATTTAATAAGCATATTGGTATTTAATTAATTTAATTATTAATTAGAGATTTAATAAATTGACATTATTTATTAATGAGATATTAATTATATGACTATGGGAATTTATAAGAAGTTATTATATTTTATTTATATTAAATTAAATAAGATATATGGATTATAGTGCAAGTGGATGTGATATTAATTAAAACTATATTGTAAAAGTTTTATTAAATTAATGGATTTTGTAAATATTAATCTAGCCAAACGTGGCCTTAGAGGGAGTTATGGCCAGTTAACCCATGATGGGCAACTGACCATGATGCGCGTCAGATTTCTCCCTTAGTATCTTACGTCTTTTATTTCTTCCTTCCTAAGTCTTTAGAGTTCACAGAGAAAAAGATTGAGAAATTTGAGAGAAAAGCTTGAGTGTATAATTATCAATTACTTGTGAAAGAATCACCACTGATCATCTCTTCCATTAGTTTATACTCTGGGTAATTTCTCCCAAACTCAATTTCTACTTTTACGTATTTAAATTTTTATACATATGGTTTTCATGTACTATAAAGTTTTATGATGAGAATTTGTAAGGCTTATGTGAATATATGTGAATATATGTGTTTTATATATATATTGCATGATTCCATATCATCAATTCATAATTTTACGTCATATATGATTGCTGCAAAATTATAGAGTTTGGGTTTTGGCCTTATGGCCTTATATGTGAAATTTTATGTAGTGATCGTATATTATCCCTAAATTTTACACTCCTACATTATTATGCATGTTAATACGAAGAGACCAAGATTTAAATGAATGGATTTGGCCTTATAACGAATCTGTGGCGTTGAATTTTAGGAATTTATGTTAAAAACTTCAAGAACATCAAGAACAGTCCAATTTTACATGATTTAATTCTGTTATTGGGTGTTTTAAATGGTTAAAATCACTTTACAAAGGTTGGGTTATGTTTATGTATAAATTATAACATGTGGGTATGTGTAATTTGGTGAAATTAGTGTTAAAAATGTGTTGATTTTGATGAACTCTGTGTTCTTCGCGAACTGGGAAACAGATTCTGGGGTCTCGCGCCGCGGCGCCAACTCCAGAACTGAAGTCCCGCGCCGCAGCGCCACCGCACCACAGCGTCAGGTGTCAGGCCATAGCGCCACGGCGCCGCATCGCCAAGAGCCAGTACAAACATGGCGCCGCAGCGCCACTCTCCAGAAAATTCAGAAATGAGATATTAAAAATGTTTAAGTCTAACAATGTGTTAGTAGATTAATGTAATGAACATGTAAACATGTTAGAGGTATAATGTGATGATAAAAACAGTTGTTTAAACATGTAAATAAAATAATTACATGTGGATTAAATTATTGAACACATAATTAAATTATTATTTATGAAGTGATATTATGTGGCAGTAAATGTGATAATTTGACTAAGTATAATCAATAATTAAGTAGACAAAGAGAATGAGTTTATGATGATTAGTTAAGTTATAATTAACTGGTATTGTCTATGTGAATGGTATGTAGGTTTTAATTCAAAGAACGTGCTTAGTTAAAGTGTAATCTACGCACGAGGCAAGTTTCCTAAACTTAAACTCTTAAATTTGAGCAAGTTTCCTAACCCTACTTGTCATTATTGTTCAAGTTTATTATTTACCTCGAGTAAATTATCAATTCTATTATTCAAGTTCAAATGTTATATTAAAGATTGATTATCTTTTCAAAGCATGATTCAGTTATACAATAATTGTCCTATTGTATACGTTTTGAGATTATTATTATTCAAATTGAATATCATTATTGTTGAACCTTATTAGACTAGTGAACCCTTAATGATTCAACTAGTCCATAGTTGATGAGCGTTCTAAATTTCAGAACCCTTGAAGAATTATCCAAACCAAACTTCCTTTGGTGCGGACTCGAATTTCAAACTGAGATGAACAACCATGTATAGGGGATTATTTACGCTTTAGCGTTAAGATATTGTGCACAGTATGGTACTAAGGGCTGATCCCCCTATGTACGAGAAGAAGGTCCATAGTCTTATGACTGTTAAAGGTTTCAAGTATAACCCTTGTTAACCTAGGACATAGTTCAAGGTCTTATGACCGTCAGAATTCTTTTGATTCTTGTTATTCACTCTTAATTCAAAAGTTGAGCTTTTATTCAAATGTCTTTGATTTATTCGCAAATTGTTATACTGTTATTTCATTTTTATACTTGTGGGCATTTGTGCTCACTCTTGCGTTATAATAACGTTGCAGTTAAAAGCGAAAGAACCGACGAACCTTCCACTAGTAAAGGTAAGGGCAAAGTTAGCAAGTGTTGAAGACTTGTTATTTTATTGATGATGTATTTATGTTAGACTTGAGTTAATGATGTTGTTTAAGACTTATTGTTAGAATTCCGCATAGATGTTTTAAGGTTAGTTTAACCTGGGATTGTATTTATTATTCGGATGATGTAATCCTTTTAAGGAGAAGATTTTAATTCTATCTATTGTATGGTTTGCATTTTTATGGGTAGATAGATAGATGATATTTGTGCAGTGAACACCAAATCCTGTGGAGCTGGAAGTACCAGATTTGGGGGTGTCACAGGTTGGTATCAAAGCTGTAGGTTATGAACCATAGGTGGGGGATCAACCTTAGGTAGTAACCTTATAGAAAGAAGATAGTAAAGGAAAACTCTTATCGAGTCTTAAGAAAAGAATTTTTGGGTAATTCATTGAAGATAATAAAATACATTATGTGTTTATGTGTTAATTTATGTGCTCGTTAGTACGACTTAGTAACTAAAACTTAAAATTTTGTTGTCAGGATGACGAATGTTGGAGAAGCTAGTCAAGCTGGGGAGGAAGAACCCCGATTACCTATAGTACCTACAGAGGAGGAGCCCCGAGACATACATGTTGTTAGGGAACAGTTAGTTCAGAGGGAGTCATCTCCATTGATCACCGTTGTTGGTCAGGAGCATGACCCCGAGACTGATCCTGAGGAGGAGTTTGATGAGGAAGAGGAAGAAGATGAGTTACCACGGTACACCGTTTATGCAGAGATGTATGACACATTATACGACCGTAGCGTGGAATTACAAGACGAGGTTCAGGAATTGATTGAGCGAGCGACTATTCAGCAGTCTACTTTAGAGGAGAAGGAGAGGGAGATTTCGACTCTTCACACACGACTGGGAAATGTAGAATGGGATTTGGTCCATGAGAAGGGTCAAAACGAAGATAAGACTGAGGAGATAGAGAAGCTGAAGAAGGAACTGAAAGAAACCTCCGGAAGACTGAAAATAGCAGAGGAAGGATGGGTAAGAGAATCACGTCGAGCTGATCGTGCAGAAGATTATAGTCGTGCAAAGAAGGCAAAGCTTGAAGAGACATACTCCACACTTAATCATGCAATAGATGAGGCTCAGGAACGACTTTTGAGATACCACATCCAGTTCGAAGGACTTCCATCGTATATGCTAGATCGCAGGACGATGTCTCGTATCATGGATGAGGAGCGTGGCAAGGCTATTCAGCACCTTGATAGACAGGATTAGAATATGTTTAATTATGTGAAAGACTTAATTAGTTTTTATATGTAAATTTCGATGTGTTTATGAACGAAGGAATATGTTAATATTTTAAATCCTGTGGATTCTTTATTCCAGGATAGTTGATGTAAATAGCAGTTATGCTATAGTTTGATGTTAAAACTTTGAGTTGAATTAAATATATTAAGTTGTTTGAGATGATGTGATAAATGAGTATGTCAAATTATAGAGTAATGCCTTAACTATCTAGAGAAATAAATAAAGTCCTAATAAGCGTTTATTTTAACAGAAAAATCTGCCAAGGAGAAGACAACAACGTCAACCGGCTCAGGAAGAGTCAACAAATAATAACAATAACGCCAACGCTAATCCTGTTCAGCAGTTGGTGAACTTACTGATGGGAGCAATGAACAATCAACCTCAAGCTCCACCAAACACAACGTTTAAAGACTTCAAGGCGGTGGAACCGCCAGAATTCAAAGGTTCCAGGAACCCAATCGAGGCTCAAATGTGGGTCATGGAAATGGATAAAGTATTCGATGTTGCTAGGGTTAGAGAGGACCAGAAGACCGCTTTCGCAACGTTTATGCTGAAGTCTGAGGCTAGCTACTGGTGGCAAACAAACAAAATATGAGGAGGTGAAGGTGTAATTATATGGGAGAGATTTAAAGAAATGTTTTTTGAAATGTACTTCCCAACTAGTTCGTAGAATCAGATGGAAATTTAATTTCTGGAACTGAAGCAAGGAAACATGAGCGTACCTGAATATGCAGCTAAATTCGATGAGTTGGCAAGGTTTGCCCAGTACCAAGTACACACTAACGAAAGAAAGGCCAGAAGATTCGAACAAGGACTAAAGCCTTGGGTTTACAGTAAGGTGTCAATGTTTCAGATAAACACATTTGCCGGGGTACTGGAAAAGGCCATCCTCGCTGAAGGTGGGAGCGATGCGGTGACCAAGTACAATCAAGAGCAGAAGAAGAAGAAGAGTGAAGGTGAAGGAAATAACAAGACTGGTGGGAGTAACACTGGGGGTAGTCATAATTAGAAGAGGAAGTGGACGGATAACTCGTCAGCGGAAAGTCAACAAGGAGGTCAGAAGAAGAAAATTGAAGCGTGCTCAAATTGTGGAAAAGCTCATCTGGGAGTTTGCATGAAAGGGAAGCGAGTGTGCTACAATTATGGTCAGGAAGGCCACATAGCACCAAACTGTCCAAACCCAAAGAAGGGTGCTTGTTTTAACTGTGGTTCTAAGGATCATCTAGCAAGAGACTGCCCTAAGAAGGGATCAGGAGGAGCAGTACCAGGAGGTAACCGTGGAAATAACAGTGGAAATGCCTTAACCATTACCGGACCAGCCGCAACAAACCGATCGACCACCAGAACTTTCAATATGACAGTACAGGACGCAATCCAGTCTCGTGAGGTGGTGTCAGGTATTATTCCGATCAATAAAATTAATGCTTATGTTTTATTTGATTTGGGTGCTACTTGTTCCTTTATATCCGAAGACTTTGCTAATAGTTTAGATTTGCTTATGGATGAGTTGGAATATCCCATGAATATAGAAATTACGAATAGAGAGATAATTCCTGTTAAGTACGTGTTTAAGAACTGTAGAGTGGATATTAAGGGTAATATCATGAATGTAGATCTTATCCCTATTCGGCTTGGGGAATTTGACGTTATTTTGGGTATGGATTGGTTATCCAAATGTGGGGCGATAATTGACTGCCAGAAGAAGCGTATTAACCTTATGACTCCGTCAAAGGTTGTGTTTTATGGTAGCAAGTCACCTAGACAAGCGAGTTATCTGACGATGATGCAGGCCAGGAGGTTGTTAAGACAAGGCTGTGTAGGATACTTAGCTTACATAGTCAACAGTCGAAAAGAGAATCTGAAAGTAGAAGAAATACCGATTGTGAGGGACTTCGTCGACGTATTTCCAGATGATTTGTCAGGACTTCCACCAGATAGAGAGGTAGAGTTCGTGATCGATTTGGCGCCAGGAACTGCTCCAATATCGAAGGCACCATACCGAATGGCACCAGTAGAGATGAAAGAACTGATGGTCCAACTACAAGAATTGTTGGACAAGAAGTACATTCAAGTGAGCGTATCGCCGTAGGGAGTGCCGGTATTATTCGTGAAAAAGAAGGATGGATCGATGCTGCTCTGCATTGACTACAAAGAACTGAACAAGGTCACGATTAAGAATAGATATCCATTACCAAGAATCGACGATCTGTTTGATCAATTAAAGGGAGTAAGATATTTTTCCAACATAGATTTGAGGAGTGGTTATCACCAACTGAAGGTGAGGCCAGAGGATGTACCGAAGACAGCGTTCAGAACGCGATACGGTCACTACGAATTTTTAGTAATGTCGTTTGGTCTAATGAATGCTCCTGCAGCATTTATGGGACTAATGAATGGTGTGTTCAAGCCGTTTTTGGACAAATTCGTAGTGGTATTTATAGACGACATTTTGGTATATTCCAAAACCAAAGAAGAACACGAAGAGCATTTGAGATTAACATTAGAAGTATTGAGAAGGGAGAAGTTGTACGCTAAATTTTCGAAATGCAAATTCTGGATCGAGCGAGTACAATTTCTTGGTCACGTGATCGATAAAAACGGAATTTCGGTAGATCCATCCAAAGTAGAAGCCGTGATTAACTGGGAATAGCCGAGAATGCCGTCAGAAGTAAGAAGTTTTCTTGGATTGGCGGGATATTATAGAATATTCATTCAAGATTTTTCCAAGATCGCAACTCCGTTAACGAATTTAACTCAAAAAGCTGTGAAATTTATTTGGACGGAGAAGTGTGAGGAAAGCTTTCAAGATTTAAAGAAGAGGTTGAGTACGGCACATGTGTTATCTCTTCCGGATGATACAGGCAATTTTGTTATTTTTAGTGATGCGTCGCATAAAGGACTTGGTTGTGTGCTAATGCAAAACGGTAAAGTCATTACGTATGCATCACGACAGTTGAAGGATTACGAGAAAGGGATACCCGACTCATGATTTGGAGTTAGCTGCAGTGGTTTTTACTTTAAAAATTTGGAGGCACTATCTCTACGGGGAGAAGTATGAGATATATACAGACCACAAGAGTCTGAAATATATTTTCACACAGAAGAATTTGAATATGCGTCAAAGAAGATGGTTAGAATTAATTAAGGATTACGACTGTGAGATTTTATACCATTCGGGTAAAGCGAATGTAGTTGTCGACGCCTTAAGCAGAAAGGGTCGTGAGAAATTGACGATGTTAACTGCTCAAGAAGAGCTAATTGTGGAAATGGAAAAATTGGAATTGGAAGTGAAGTATCCAATGGAGATTGATGAGAAGCTATATCATATGCAATCTGGTACAACTCTACTAGATAAAGTGAAGGAGGCTCAACTTCAGGATGATGAATGCAAAAAGGTGACAAAGAAGATATTTGAAGGAACCGAACCGAGATTTAAGATGGATAAGGAAGGAATACTGAGATTTGAGAGTAGAATTTGGGTACCGCCAGTACAAGAGATTAAGGAGGATATTTTAAGCAAGACTCATAGTTCACGATATTCGATTCACCCTGGTAGTACCAAAATGTACCAAGATCTTCGACAACATTTCTGGTGACTGAATTTGAAGCGTGATGTTACAGAATGTGTTGCCAAGTGTCTGACCTGTCAGAAAGTGAAAGCAGAACATCAGAGACCAAGTGGATTACTTCAATCGTTGGAAATCCCAGAATGGAAATGGGAGCATATTACAATGGATTTCGTGGTTGGCCTTCCGACAACTCAGAAAGGCTACGACGCAGTATGGGTTATCGTTGACCGACTGACAAAATCTGCACACTTCCTTCTGATCAAAATAAGATTCAACTTAGATCAGTTGGCCAGGCTATACGTGAAAGAGATTGTTTCGAGGCACGGAGTTCCGGTATCAATTATTTCATATAGGGATCCGTGTTTCACATCAAATTTCTGGAAACGTCTTCAGGAATGCATGGGTACGCAATTACGAATGAGTACAGCTTACCACCCTCAAACAGACGGACAGAGTGAGAGAACGATTCAGACATTAGAAGATATGCTAAGAGCCTATGTGATGGACTTTAAAGGAAATTGGGAAGATCACCTACCATTAGTAGAGTTCGGCTACAACAACAGTTACCATGCTAGTATTGGCATGCCGCCTTATGAAGCTTTATACGGCAGAAAGTGCATAACTCCGCTTTACTGGGATGAAGTTGGTGAGAGACAATTGCTAGGGCCAGAATTGGTGCAGCAGACAGCAATAATAGTCAAAGTGATCCGAGCACGACTGGTAGCGGCTCAAGATCGACAGAAGAAATACGCTGACCCACATCGTAAAAATATCGAGTTTGAATCAGGTAGTTATGTTTTCTTGAAGGTCTCTCCCTGGAAAGGAAAGATCAGATTCGGAAAGAAAGGGAAATTGAGCCCAAGATTCATTGGACCCTTTGAAGTACTGAGAAGAATCGGAGAAGTTGCGTATGAGGTAGCCTTACCTCCAACACTCGAGAATATCCATAACGTCGACCATGTTTCTGTATTGCGACCCTACAAGCCTGATAACAAGCATGTAATTGAATACGAACCCCTACATTTTGAGAAAGACTTATCTTACGAAGAAATTCCTGTCCAAATTATCGACCGAAAAGAACAAGTTCTAAGAAATAAAGTTATACCTTCAGTTAAGGTAATTTGGAGAAACCACAACGCTGAAGAAGCTACGTGGGAACTGGAAGAGAATATGATGAAGAATTATCCTCATTTATTTACTTAATTTATTGAGTCGTGATTCTGGGGTCAGAATCTTTGTAAGGGGGGAGAATGTAACAGGTCGAATTTATTGAGTTGTGATTCTGGGGACAGAATCCTTTTAAGGGGGGAAAGATGTGACAAACGAGAATTTTGTAATTTATTTTAATATTTATTGAATTAAATAAATATTTTTCGATGATTTAATTATTGGATTAAATAATTATTTGATGCAGTCATGTTAGATTAATTTAATTATATGTGTTACATTTATTAAATTAATGTAGAGAATTTTTATTAACAAAGTATGTGATTATGTGATCTTATTGTATTAATAGAAATATTTAATAAGCATATTGGTATTTAATTAATTTAATTATTAATTAGAGATTTAATAAATTGACATTATTTATTAATGAGATATTAATTATATGACTATGGGAATTTATAAGAAGTTATTATATTTTATTTATATTAAATTAAATAAGATATATGGATTATAATGCAAGTGGATGTGATATTAATTAAAACTATATTGTAAAAGTTTTATTAAATTAATGGATTTTGTAAATATTAATCTAGCCAAACGTGGCCTTAGAGGGAGTTATGGCCAGTTAACCCATGATGGGCAACTGACCATGATGCGCGTCAGTTTTCTCCCTTAGTATCTTACGTCTTTTATTTCTTCCTTCCTAAGTCTTTAGAGTTCACAGAGAGAAAGATTGAGAAATTTGAGAGAAAAGCTTGAGTGTATAATTATCAATTACTTGTGAAAGAATCACCACTGATCATCTCTTCCATTAGTTTATACTCTGGGTAATTTCTCCCAAACTCAATTTCTACTTTTACGTATTTAAGTTTTTATACATATGGTTTTCAAGTACTATAAAGTTTTATGATGAGAATTTGTAAGGCTTATGTGAATATATGTGAATATATGTGTTTTATATATATATTGCATGATTCCATATCATCAATTCATAATTTTACGTCATATATGATTGCTGCAAAATTACAGAGTTTGGGTTTTGGCCTTATGGCCTTATATGTGAAATTTTATGTAGTGATCATATATTATTCCTAAATTTTACACTCCTACATTATTATGCATGTTAATACGAAGAGACCAAGCTTTAAATGAATGGATTTGGCCTTATAACGAATCTGTGGCGTTGAATTTTAGGAATTTGTGTTAAAAACTTCAAGAACATCAAGAACAGTCCAATTTTACATGATTTAATTCTGTTATTGGGTGTTTTAAATGGTTAAAATCACTTTACAAAGGTTGGGTTATGTTTATGTATAAATTATAACATGTGGGTATGTGTAATTTGGTGAAATTAGTGTTAAAAATGTGTTGATTTCGCTGAACTCTGTGTTCTTCGCGAACTGGGAAACAGATTCTGGGGTCTCGGGCCGCGACGCCAACTCCAGAACTGAAGTCCCGCGCCGCAGCGCCACCGCACCACAGCGTCAGGTGTCAGGCCGTAGCGCCACGGCGCCGCATCGCCAAGAGCCAGTACAAACATGGCGCCGCAGCGCCACTCTCCAGAAAATTCAGAAATGAGATATTAAAAATGTTTAAGTCTAACAATGTGTTAGTAGATTAATGTAATGAACATGTAAACATGTTAGAGGTATAATGTGATGATAAAAATAGTTGTTTAAACATGTAAATAACATAATTACATGTGGATTAAATTATTGAACACATAATTAAATTATTATTTATGAAGTGATATTATGTGGCAGTAAATGTGATAATTTGACTAAGTATAATCAATAATTAAAGTAGACAAAGAGAATGAGTTTATGATGATTAGTAAAGTTATAATTAACTGGTATTGTCTATGTGAATGGTATGTAGGATTTAATTCAAAGAACGTGCTTAGTTAAAGTATAATCTACGCACGAGGCAAGTTTCCTAAACTTAAACTCTTAAATTTGAGCAAGTTTCCTAACCCTACTTGTCATTATTGTTCAAGTTTATTATTTACCTCGAGTAAATTATCAATTCTATTATTCAAGTTCAAATGTTATATTAAAGATTGATTATCTTTTCAAAGCATGATTCAGTTATACAATAATTATCCTATTGTATACATTTTGAGATTATTATTATTCAAATTAAATATCATTATTGTTGAACCTTATTAGACTAGTGAACCCTTAATGATTCAACTAGTCCATAGTTGATGAGCGTTCTAAATTTCAGAACCCTTGAAGAATTATCCAAACCAAACTTCCTTTGGTGCGGACTCGAATTTCAAACTGAGATGAACAACCATGTATAGGGGATTATTTACGCTTTAGCGTTAAGATATTGTGCACAGTATGGTACTAAGGGCTGATCCCCCTATGTACGAGAAGAAGGTCCATAGTCTTATGACTGTTAAAGGTTTCAAGTATAACCCTTGTTAACCTAGGACATAGTTCAAGGTCTTATGACCGTCAGAATTCTTTTGATTCTTGTTATTCACTCTTAATTCAAAAGTTGAGCTTTTATTCAGATGTCTTTGATTTATTCGCAAATTGTTATACTGTTATTTCATTTTTATACTTGTGGGCATTTGTGCTCACTCTTGCGTTATAATAACGTTGCAGTTAAAAGCGAAAGAACCGACGAACCTTCCACTAGTAAAGGTAAGGGCAAAGTTAGCAAGTGTTGAAGACTTGTTATTTTATTGATGATGTATTTATGTTAGACTTGAGTTAATGATGTTGTTTAAGACTTATTGTTAGAATTCCGCACAGATGTTTTAAGGTTAGTTTAACCTGGGATTGTATTTATTATTCGGATGATGTAATCCTTTTAAGGAGAAGATTTTAATTTTATCAATTGTATGGTTTGCATTTTTATGGGTAGATAGATAGATGATATTTGTGCAGTGAATACCAAATCCTGTGGAACTGGAATAACCGGATTTAGCGGTGTCACAGATTCAAACATTGTAAAGATATCCTTAGTGGATTTCCTACTCAAGGAGTAGAAAAGTGGACTAGGAACCTTGAGTGCTCTGAACCACTTAAAAAGACGGTGTCTCTTATATGCTTAACATAACTGCTATATCTGCCATAAATGCTTATATCCTATTAACTGGTTTTATCTTAAAGGGAAAACAAACAAATCTCAAATTCTGCTGTGATTAAATCATTATAAAATCTGACAAGTATTTTGTAAAAGAAATTTTAAAAATATCTATTCAACCCGCCCTCCAGTATGCTGGGACGAGGTGGGTGAAGCAACGTTGTTAGCACCATAATTGGTATACATGACTACGAAAAAGATTCAAATGATCCGGCAACATATACAAACCTCACAATATCGACAAAAGAGTTACACTGATTTTCATCGAAAGGAAGTGAAATTCAATGTTGGAGACCATGTATTGTTACGTGTTGCTCTATGGAAATGAGTTACGAGATGTGAAAAGAGAGGAAAGCTCAACCCTCGATTCATTGGCCCATTTAAAATCCTCGACCGAGTAGGAACTATGGCCTATAGACTCGCGTTACCGCCAAGTGTGTCTCGTGTTCATAATGTTTTTCACATATCTATGTTACATAAATATGTGGAAGACCCGAATCACATTAATGAATTAGAACTAGATGAGATAACCGAAGATTTAACGTATGAGGAGTTACCTGTCAAGATATTGGATAAAAAGGAACATATTCTACGCTCAAAGGTTATACCTCAAGTCAAAGTTTTGTGGAGAAACCACGATATTGAGGAAATGACCTGGGAGTTAGAATCTGAAATAATACAAGGTATCCTCACCTCTTCGACATACCAGGTATGTACATTAATTTATAGCAAGCTGATATAAAATATTCCTTGTGTCGGGGAATATTCGTTTGGTCGGAGAATATTCTTTTTATCGGGGAATATCCGTACGACGACACAATCATTGGTGGACCCCACAACGGAATAACTGTCGGATATAGAAAGTGACAGAAATAACCTTTTTATAAAAATAACAGAAAAACTTTTATCGTTAAACTATTGAAATATTCGGTGATAAAAGTACACTAATACGCATGGTTGCACAGTAGCACATGGTATTGCACAGTATCTTTGATTATTAATGCTAACGTAAGATATCACTCAGTTTTATTCAATTATTGCAACAATAGTTGCTGCATAGTATCTCATATTATTGATTCAATTGTTGTCACAGTATCATCTGCACGATATTTTATATTATTAAGTCAATAATTGAGACGACATATTTATTCATATGATTATTTATATTATTGACAATGTCTAAAAAGTTCTGTCGAGGAAAGAGGTTAGGTCATCTAATTGCGCACCAATAAGAAGAAATCTTTATCAGAAAACCCCCTCTTTCTTGGGAATGATCTGGTTGTCAATATTGTAAGTTATAATATTAATGATAAATAATTGTTGAAATATTAAAAATGTGTTTATTGAAGATAAGTGAATTACAAAAGTTAAAGGGGAATAATGTAAACTTAAAAAATGTTAGGGGTACCAAAGTGTAATAAGTAAATCAATTTGTACCGCATGTGATGGTTTTAACAGTAAATCAATCTGAACCGTCGGTGGTGGTTTTAATAATAAATCAATCTGGACCGTTGTTGCTGGTTTTAATAGTAAATCAATCTGGACCGTCGGTTGTGATTTTAATAGTAAATTAATATGGACCGTCGGTTTTGGTTTTAATAGTAAATCAATATGGACCGTCCGTTTTAATAGTAAATCAATCTGGACCGTTCGTGAATTAGTTACTATTTAGTCCATTTTCCTATAAATAGAAGCTTAATTCTTCTTTCATTCTCACCAATTCACTAAAACTCACAAGAGTATCAGTAGAGAGAGAAACTATAGAGAGTAAGAAGAAGAGTATCATGCTACTTCACTATTGCAGTATTCAATCTTCCACTAAGGTAAGTAGTGTTATTTTTTTTGTATTCGTAAGGGGTATTATTTCTTTTCATATTCTTAAATCTAAACTTACTATGGTAAGTTTTGCTTCTATAATTACTGAAATTAGTAGAATATCCTTGAGTTTTACGCTTCATCTAGTATCTTTTCATTGAAATATTGGTCTGAACTTTCTTATTAAAATTTAATATTTTTACTCGGGGTACTATTCACGGGTTACTATTCACTCAGGTATTATTCACTCAGGGATTCGGGGAACTTTGCATGACGGGGTACTATTCATGGGTTACTATTCACTCGGGTACTATATATTCACTCGAGTATTATTCACTCGGGGATTAGGGGTACTTTTTATGTCGGGGTACTATTCACAAAGTACTATTCACGGGGTACTATTCACTCGAGTATTATTCACCTGGGGTACTATTCACGACAAAAAAAAATAATTTCTTTTCTGTCCAAATTATTTTTGATATATGGATATTATTCTTAAATTTTACTCCATAAAGCAGTTATCATGGTGACAATTTAGACATTCTTGAACTCTGGATAAATTGAATTATAAATCTCTAATATTTATCCTTGACCTCACTTGATTAATTCCTTATATCATTGTCATCATCCTCATGCTTATGTTGTGGTAAAAGTCATCTTTGGCCCTAGTGCATATATGTGCTGTTAATTGGTATGATTATGAACAAAAAATTTTGTATTGGTATAATCATAACTTGTAATGTTACAGACAAATAATGCGGTGAAAGTCCTCTTTGGCCCGTAGTGCATAGATGGACAGTTGTTTGGCATGATCATGATCACTGGTGATACTAACGAATATCCTTGGCCCATAGTTCATAGATAATTCGTTGATGTAAAATATTTATTGATTGTTGTTACATGGAAAAAATATTGATGATGGATTTTAAATCATAGAAGATAGTAAACATCATTCTATACTTGACTCTTCTAATGGATTGTTGTTTCCGCTGCAGTTATTGATCTAAAACTTCATGTCTATTGTATTCTATCAGATTTTTTCCTGTTGAGGACTAACGATAATTTATTTTACATTATCTTAATCATAATATTCTTTACTGAGCTAGTTGAGCTCACCCTTTTCCTTTTGATTCCATTGTTCTTCTCAGGAGGTAAGAATATAACTGGGACTAGTCGGGGAGTGGAATAATGGTTCAAGATGGTTTCTTAGTAGTCCTCACTATTTTGTAAAATAGTGTGATAATAATTGTAATGTGGACTTTATTTGAGTTTGGATATTGTCTACACGACAATATCTGTATTGAAACTCACAGCGTATGTTTTGTCGTATTTTACACGACAATTAATAGTTGTACTAATGAAGTTGTATTTGATTTTTATACCATGTATTTGGCGACTCAGAATGGGTTGTATGGACCTTTTCTGGGGGAGTCACAGTAAGACTGCATAGTATGCCAGTATCCATAGTTTCTGATCTAGACCCAAGATTCACTTTACGATTTTGAATCAGTTTGCAGAAAGCTATGAACACAGATTTACGATTTAGTTCGGCATATCATCCTCGGATGGACGGGCAGTCGGAGAGAACTATTCAAACTCTTGAAGATCTATTAATATTTTGTGTCCTTGACTTCAAAGGAAGTTGGGACAAGTTCTTGCCATTATTGGAATTCTCCTGCAACAACAGTTATTAAGAAAGTATCGGCATGGCTCCATTCGAAGCATTGTATAGACGAAAGTGTCATTCTCCAATATGCTAGGACGATGTGGGTGAAGCAATGTTGTTGGGACCTAAATTTGTACGCATGACTATGAAAAAGATTCAAATGATCCGGCAACGTATAAAAATCTCATAAGATTGACAAAAGAGTTATGTTGATCTTCATCGAAGGGACGTGAAATTCAATGTTGGAGATCATGTGTTGTTACGTGTTGCTCCATGGAAGGGAGTTACGAGATTTGAAAAGAGAGAAAAGCTCAATCCTCAATTCATTGACCCATTTGAAATCCTTGATCGAGTAGGAACTGTGGCCTATAGACTCGCCTTACCGCCAAGTATGTCTCGTGTTCATAACATTTTTCACATATCTATGTTACGTAAATATGTGGAAGACCTGAACCACATTATTGAGTTAGAACCAGACGAGATAGCGGAAGCTTTAACGTATGAAGATGTAACTGTTAAAATCTTGGATAAGAAGGAACATATTCTACGCTCCAAGGTTATACCTCAAGTCAAAGTTTTGTGAAAAAATCACAATGTTGAGGAAATGATCTGAGAGTTAGAATCTGAAATAAAATCAAGGTATCCTCACCTCTTCGACATACCTGGTACGTACACCAATTTTGAGGACGAAATTTCATATGAAGGGGAGGTTGTAAGACCCCAACTTTTATGAATAAAGATTTTTTTTCTCTAAATATCATTTTGAGTAATTAGGTGTGGATTTGATATAATGTTATAGTTGTGGGTAATATTTATAAATTTTGCAAAGTAAGCAAGTTATCATAAAATATTCGTTTGGTCGGGGAATATTCATTTTATCTGAAAATATTCGTACGACGGCTCAATCATTGGTGGACCCCACAACGGAATTACTGTCGGAGTTAGAAAACAACAGAAATAACTTTTTACAAAAATAACGGCAAACGTTTTACTGTTAATTGTTGAAATACCTGGTGATAAAAGTACAGTACTACGCATGGTTGCACAGTAGCACACGGTATTGCATAGTGTAACAACCCAATATTCTCTATATAAATAAATCAGAAATTTTGTGTTTAAATTTTTTTTATTATTTTAAGGATGAGGATTTGTACAAGATAATGTGTATATGTAATTATGTGGTAAATAAAAATATATTTATTACATAAATATTTACAAATAAATTTATTTTAGAATTATTGATTTTTATAAAGTATATTCTTATAATAATTAATTTATAGTAGAAATATTTTTATTAATTATTTTCCATGAAAATATAATCATATATTATTTAAATAATATATGGAGTGATTTTTAGAATAAATATAATAATTATTTTATTAAATGAGTTTTAGTACAGATTATTAAGTTAATAATTTTACCTTAATTATTAAGGTTAATTATGGAAGAATAAATCAGATATGAAATCCAAACCCTAATTTTGGAATTTTATCAAAGAATGAGAATAACAATGTAATATTAATTATATTTTGATTTTTCAGTGCTATAAATATGTACTGTATGTACGTATTGATGATGATTGGTCAATTATGGTGTTTAATTTTCAAACCCTATTATTAATTGATTAAACCCTAATTTTACTGGGGGAAACCCTAATTAGAAAATCAACTGTGAGTTTAAGACTGTTATATAACTGTGTTATATGTTTTATGTTGTGTATTAAGTGATTAATTAGGTAAATCCTAATTAAAATTCTAGAAACCCTAAATAATTTTTAGAAAACCCTAATTATTTAAAAACCCTAAATTTTAATTAGTAAGTTCTAATTAAAATTTTAATGAACTTTAAACTTAAATTTTTAAACCCTAAAAATTATTTGGGAAACCTTAAGGTTTAAGATCTATTGATTTTAACCTAGATTCAAGCATCATAGACAAAAATACCCTTAAAATACTTTGTTTGTTTACTAAAATAGCCTTTTTGGCATTTATTTAATGAGCTAGAATGCAACTCACCACTCTAGATTTATAGCACATGCCTAAAACTCATTCAAGCTTATCTCTATTGACACCTTGCATGTTAGATACATTGAATCTATGTAGTATAAATAGATTAAGAGAGAGAAAGAATTCATTTGTTAGCCATTTTTTTTCAAACACTCAACCAAATTCTCTCAAGCTCAAGACCCACGAAAATATTTGCTAGATCAGATCCCAAGACCAGTCCCAAGCATACCAGTAACAGATCAAGAAGCTATAAATCAAAATCTATCAAAGAAAGGTATTAAACCCTAATTCAAAATTTGTCCAACGATCCTTTGTTAGATGTTATGATTCAGTGTTAAAATATGTTGTTAGTAGTGTATAATCATGATCTGGGTTGCTAGATGTTAGATCCATAACATCTAGAGGCTCGAATTTAATGTTCTTCAAAAACTGTAAAAAAAATTCTTAGTGGTCTGACAACGAATGTTAGTGGCCACCAATCTTTCTTTGTTATGTCTTTTTGTTGTTTGTAGCTTTGATCTTGTAGTATGATATAAGATCTTTACTCTGGAAGTTGAATCAAGGTCATATCTTCAACATATTGCAAGTTATTGTTAGTCAAAAGTCGTTGACCGACCATGACTGGACAAAATCTGGGTAACCCAGATCTTGCCCAGAAATGGTCTGACAAGAATTTTGAGGCCTCTGATCTCGTAAATTATTGTTGATTTGTGTTTGTTGTTGTGATATGGTTATTGTATAATAGTTATACTACATGCTGATGCTCTTAGATCAGTTTTATCACCATCATACTGGAATTTGGGGGATAGTTAAACCAAGCAGAAGTTCACGGATGAGCTTTCTGGGTAACCCAGAAAGTTCATGAGCGTGGATTCTGACATGGTTTGACTGGACCTGTTTTGGCTATTATGTTGCTGTTATGATAATGTTTGGTGATAGATCTGTAGTACTACATGTGTTCTACAACTTGGACACCTTAAATCACTAAAACAACACCTAGATCACAAGTTGTGGAAGCCCAAATATGGTTTGTCTAACTATTCTTCATTTCTGGGTAACCCAGAAAATGAAGAACAGCTCTGACAGCCACTTTGGACGATTAGATCTCCTTTGTTAGTTGCTTTGTGATCATGTTGGTTGTTGGAGCTTGTAGTATGTTACTAGTACTACAAGGTAGTACGAGCAGAATTCCCAGAAACTTAACGAGCTAAGATCTACACGTGGTCAAACGTGCTCACTTGTTAACTGCCATGAATGTTCTTGAGGGCTCAAGAACACCTACGGCGACGCTTTCTGTCGCTAAAGGCTATAGCGACAGATTTAATAATTTTATTTAATTTATTTTTCAAAAATTATTTAAAAATAGAAATTAATTATTAAAAATTCCAAAAATAGTTTTAAAAATTATTTTAAGTTATAAAAATTAACTTTTAATAATTTGACATATTTTTCATAAATATTAATCATTATTTGGATATTATTTATATTTTTTTCATTTAATAAATGCATTAAATAAATTGATTAAAAATGATTTTGTTATGAAAAAAATCGTTTTAAATGAAAATAAATAGTTTAAAAATATTTTAAGTTATAAAATGTAACTTTTAATATTTAAAGGATAATTTCATTAATAATTTAATATTAATGATATTAAATTTATTTAATAATTATATTAAATAAATAGTTTAAAATTAGTTTTATTAATTTAAAAATCATTTAAAAGGGGATATAAATGAATTAAAAATATTTTAAGTTATACTTGATGACTTTTGATATTTGGATAAATAAAATATTAATACTTTAATATTAATGGTAATTATTTAAGAATGATTTTAAATATTTTAAAAATCATTTAAGGGTAATATTAATACTTTAAAAATATTCTAAGTTATTATAAATAACTTTAATATTTTGGAAATGATTTCATTAATAGTTTGATATTAATTAAATATTAATGATAATAAGATTGTTTAATATTTAAATTATTTAATAATGATTTCGATGTTTGAAAATTAATGATAAATTATAATAAATGTTTTAAAATTGTTATAAGTCATTTAAAAATAATATGACTGATACTAAGTTACAGGACAGAGTCTTAGACTCGATAATTACCTGACAAAGCCGTCGGTACACCGATATATTTCAGAAATTGATCTGGACTTAGATAATTTAATTAGATATGTGATTATTTGTGATTTAATAGTTGTTAAACATGGATAATAATGTGATTAGGTTATGTGATGACTGCGAAATGCAGTACTATGTGCTATAGTATATTATTCTAATCGAACGAATGATCTGATTAATGATAGGTCGTGATATAAACGATAAAACTAAGTTGTGAACTGTAAGCAGCGCATCAGGCAAATATCCTACCTTTGCATTTTCTTTATGCAATGGACATGAGTAAGAATGTTTCAGAAATATATTATTACTGTACAGATTATTAACCCTATATTATATACGCTTATTGATTATCAACATGTTAGTATATGATAATTCATATATATATATATATATATATATATATATATATATATATATATATATTGTTCGTTAATTTTTACAAATGGTTATACAAGTGTCCCCACTTGAATAATCATTGTATTTAATCACATGTTGATACACCTTTGTCAATTACCCGTATATATATATATATATGTTGAATTATAGATTATTATTGAACAAGATAAAACCTTTAATTTGGAACCCACACAAGTATGAACATCCCTACACGGGAAAATTTTTATGCGCCCAAGGCGGACAGAGTGAACGATACCCTCGTTCTTGCATGTAGTATTGATCAATGCAGGGTGCAACGGGCTGATCACCCCGTGCCCGTAAGTCATGATGGTTTACAGATGAAGTTTTGTTTAACCTTTTCGAAAATAAAAACAATGTTCATAGTATGTCAACTTAACCCTAGTTATAGTCATTACGTAGTTTCAAAAATTTGAAAGAGGGTTGTTATGTTATTATTATCGGTATAAGATACTTCACAACTATTGATCTGTTGTAGAAGGGTAGTATAAAGAAAATATTTAAATTCTTTCAACTTATATATATATATATATATATATATATATATATATATATATATATATATATATATATATAATTGTTATTACTTGTTGGGCACTCAAATGCTCATCCTTGCTTAATTTAAATGTTTTCAGCTAAGTGTGAAGAACCAGAGAGCTCATGCAGAAATAAAAGAAAAGGAAAGCTAACCAAATAAAATTTGTGGTAGTTTATGTAATAGTTTGATATTATTATTAAGACAAGTATGATATTAATTATTTATTATGGGTTGTAATGAATGTTTAAAGGTTACGTACTTGGGATTTAGACTCTGATAATTATGTAAATTAAGTTGGTATCTATATTATTGTTATTATTATTAGTATTATTCCGCTCATAGAAATGGTATCGTGAAGCACCGAGTTCGGGTTTCAAGTATCTGGATTTGGGGGCTTTACACATAGTATCTCTAAATTATTGATGCTTACATGAGAAGTCACTCAGTTATACTCAATTATAGCAACAGTAGTTGCTGCATAATATCTCATATTATTGATTTAATTATTGTCACAGTATCACCTGCACAATATTTTATATTATTAAATCGATAATTGAGACGACAAAGTTATTCATATTATTATTTGTATTATTGACAATATCTATAAAATTCTATCGAGGAAAGGGGTTTGGTCACCTAATTACGTGCGAATAAGGAGAAATCCTTACCAGAAAGTCCCCTCTTTCATGAGAATGATCTGGTTGTTAATATTTTGAGTTATAATATTAATGATGAATAAATATTTTTAAAAATATTTTTAATGAAGCCAAGTGGATTGAAATAAATAGAGAGGATTTTTACGAAGTATTTATTGTAAATTTGGCTTATTATATGGACCCCCACTTACCCATTTTTTAAAATCGTCGGAAGAAAGTTATCTTATTTTTGTTTTATTACTTATATATATATATATATATATATATATATATATATATATATATATATATATATATATATATATAATGTGGGTGTGTGTGTTTAGTTTATAAATACAAATCACACCAGAATAAAAGAATTCTTCTTCAATAATATTGAGCGTATTTCTTTAGAGTTTAAAGAAACTTTGAGTGTAGAAAACAGTACACGTTTTTTTCAAGAATATCTTCGTCATACCTGTCAGAAGTACTCTCCTTTTAAGGTAAGGGATATTATTTTTGTTTAATATTCGTATGAAATAATATTTTCTTCAATACTCTGTAGTATTTAAGTAATATTATTTCGTTTTATATTCCTAATTCTACACTCATTTTGTTAAGTATTGCTTCTAAACTCCTTGAAATTAGTAGAATATCCTTAAATTTTATATTTCATCGAGTATCTTTTCACAAAAATATTATTCTGAACATTCTTGTTAAATTCTAATCTTTTCATGTCGGGTACTATTCACAGAGTACTATTCACGGGGTACTATTCACTCAAGTACTATTCACCCGGGGTACTATTCATGACAAAAATTGATTTCTTTTCTGTCCAAATTATTTTTTATACATGAATATTATTCTTGAATTTTACTACACAAAGCAGTTATCATGTTGACAATTTGGACATTCTTGAACTCTAGATAAATTGAATTATAAATTTTTAAATTTTATCCTTTGCTTTCACTTAATTAAATTCTTATATAATTATCATCATCCTCATGTTTATATTGTGATGAAAGTCATCTTTGGCCTGTATTGCATAGATAAACTGTTGATTGGTATGATTATGACCAATAATTATGTATCGGTATAATCATGACCTGTAATATTACAAATGATGTGGTAAAAGTTCTCATTGGCCCGTAGTGCATTGATAGACAGTTGTTGGCTTGATCATGACCACTGGTGATAATAACGAATATCCTTGGCACGTAGTGCATGGATGATTCGTGGATGTGATACTAATAAATATCCTTGGTCCGTAGTGCATGGATAATTCGATGATGTGAATTATTTATTGAGTTGTGTTACAGCGATAAAATATTGATGATGAACTTTTAAATCATAGAAGATAGTAGATATCATGCTCTACTTGACTCTTCTAATGGATTGCTTGTTCCGTTGTAGTTAAACTTGTTGTCTATTGTATTCTATCAGTTTTACACTGTTGAAGGCTAACGATAATTTATTCTGCATTATCTTAGTCATAACATTCTTTACTGAACTAGTTGGGCTCACCTTTTGCTTTCATTGTTCTCTTCAGGAAATGAAAACATAGACGGGACTAGTTGGGAAATGGAGTGACGGTCCGAGGTGGTGGTTGTAGTAGTCCTCACTATTCTATAAAATAGTGTGATAATAATTATAATGAGGACTCTATTTGAGTTTAGATATTGTCTACGAGACAATATTCGTGTTAAAACTCTTAGCTATGTTTTGTCGTATTGTATAAATGAAGTTTGTATTTAAATTTTGTACCATGTATTTGGCGACTCAGAATGGGTTGTGTATACCTATTATGGGGGCGTCACACTATGGGCCAAAGAGGACTTTCACCACAAACCTTATCTGTAACATTAAAGGTTATTATTATACCAATGCACAATTCTTGGTCATAATCATAGCAATCAACAGTCTATCTTTGCACTATAGGCCAAAGATGACTTCCAGTATAAACACGTGGATGATAACAATGATATAAAGATTCAATCAAGTGAGATACAGGATAAATATTAGGGAATTCTAATTCAATTTATCCCGAGTTCAAAATGTCCAGATTGTCAACATGATAACTATTTGTGAAGTAAAATTTAAGAATGATATTCATGTATCAAAAATAATTTGGACAGAAAAGAAAATTAAATTTTGTTGTGAATAATACTGGTGAATAGTACCGTATGTATGAATAGTACCGTATGAATAGTACTACATAAATAGTACCCATACATGAAAATTTTAAAATTTAATAAGAAAGTTCAGACCAATATTCCAGTGAAATGATATTAGATGAAGCGCAAAACTTAAGGAATTTCTAATCATTTTAGGAATTATAGAAGCAACACTTACCATAGTAAGTTTAAATTTAAGAATATGAAATAAAATAATTTCACTTTCATAATATGGAGTGTGAAAGAAAATAATATTTCTTACGATTATTGAAATAAAATAATATTATTTACCTTAGTAGAAACTGGATTTGACTAGAATATCGGATATTATTCTGAGAAAATTTTGCACAAAAAGCTACACTCAAAGTATCCTTATACTTAATAGAAATACTAACAATACTATAGAATAAGAATTTCTGATATTGAAGGTGTGTTTTAGGAAAAAGGTTACCCCTTTATTTATAGCGCAGTTTCGGAGGGAAAAACAACCTAAGTGCCTAACTTGCTAAACTTTGCTCATTTTTCTTCTATGCCTAACATATGCCTAACTCACATTTTCCATGGTTGGGGCCCACAATATTTTGGAAAAGGATGCTTTGCAAGTAAATGAAATTACCACCCACAAAAAAACAAAGCATACATATGCAGGAAAATTTCTTCCGCCCACCAACTTAGAAAAGCATTCAAATAAAATTAAATCACATTCGTCCCTTTTTATCACATGCATATATATATATATATATATATATATATATTATTTAAATAAATATTATATATTTAAATGAATATTTTATCGGAGAAGATAATTGTCAAACTTTCAACAAATATTTCATGCTAAATTTCTTCATTTATATCAAAATTGAACCAATATCCACCACATAATAATTATTCATAATTTATATTATAAGTTCACAATATTAACAACCAGATCATTTCCAAGAAAGAGGGGACTTTCTGATAAAAAATTTATCCTTATTGGTGCGCAATTATTTAACCTAACCCCTTTCCTAGACAAAATTTTCCAGACATTACCAATAATGCTAACTAATAATATTAATGATGAATGGGTAATATACCCATGAATTGGATATGTTTAGGCTTGATTTATAGTTGTTTTCAAGTATTTTAGGATAGTTTTTATATGTTTACTTGTTATTTTGCATATTAAGGTTAAGCAGGGGCATAAAGGGAATTTTGGCATAGTCGAGGGCAAAGTAGTAATTCAGCAGTCATGAGTCAGCGTCGGAGCTCTATAGGCAAGGCATTACTCAGCGCCAGGGCGCTGAGGCCCAGAGTTGGTTGGCCAGGGCACGTGCAAGCAGGAGGTTGACAAGGAATAGGATTCTATTAAGGGAAGATGAGTATTTAATGAGTCAATTAGCTTGATATTTGGAAGGAATTTTTTATCAATCATAACTGGAGATTAATCAAGATTTCATCAGAGAATTGCGGAGGAGAATTCCAATTGAAGATTGAAGCTTGAAGGATTTCTTATAGAGTTTCTTCTTCTTCTTTATTTTTAATTGTGTAATTCTTTTGAGATGATTTTTATGGGATTGTTGGTTTTATTTTTTAGTATGAACTAATTTTCAATTAAGACTACAAAGTGAACATTTTATGTCTATGAATTAATTATTCAATTCAATCCAGTTATTTATGTCAATGATAATTGTTTATCATGTTTGTGCTTATTAATTAATTATTTGGCCAATAATTATTGTGTTACACTAGAAAGTGTTGGAAGATGAAATATAGGGTTAGAACTAAACATGATAACAAGTATGCTTAATTATTTGCATGAGATGAATAATTAGGGTTATGAATTGAATAGGAATATCTTTTCACTGCATGTAACAATTGGAAATTGGAAATTAACGGGTTTGATTTAATTATTTTCCTTAGTAATATCGCAGAATTAATTGAATTTAATAGAAGTTATCTGTTACTTGGGAAAGGGATTTTAACAACTAGAATTCCTATTAACAATTTAGGGACGTAAAAGCTGGAATAATTAGATAATTGGTTTGTAGTACATAATTAGGGATATTGTAGTCTTAACCTTTATTTATTTGAATTAATTTCAAGAGTACTCCAGTTGTAATTAGTCAATTTAGTTTTTCTTAATTAGAAAAATTATAAATTGCATGGGTTTAAATAAAATTGAATTGATATAGTTCTGGTAGTTGGAATTTATTGATTGGAATTCCCTGTGGGTTCGACACTTAATTTTACCACTTTATTACTTGTTGACCGTGTATACTTGCACGTATTCATTGATTGTGAAATCAATCAACAATGAATAATTGTGTCGTGTCAATTATTGATTTAATAGAATAAAATATTGTGCAGATGAAACTTTGACAATAATTGAATAAATAATATAAGATACTGTGCAACAATTACTATGGTAATTATTGAATAAAACTGAGTGACTTCTTACGTAAGAATCAATAATCTAAAAATATTGTGCAATACTGTGTGCTACTGTGCAACCACGCATATTACTGTACTTTTTATCACCGGGTATTTCTACTGTTAACGGTAAAAGTTTTGTTGTTATTTTTATAAAAAAGTTATTTCTAACGCTTTCTATATCCGACAGTTATTCTATTATGTAGTCCATCAATGATTGCGCCGTTGTACGGATATTCCCCGCCAAAAAGAATATTAATATTTTATGACCACTTGCTTACTTTATAAAATTTGCACATTTCACCCATAACTAAAGTATTGTATCAAATTAACACCTTATTATTCAAAATAATAATTAGAGAATTTAAATCTTAATTTATAAAAAGTTGGGGTCTTACAACCTCCCCTCCTTATGAAATTTCTTCCTCAAAATGTATATACGTACCTGGTATGTCGAAGAGGTGAGGATACCGTGTTTTCATATTAAATTCTAACTATCAAGTCATTTCTTCAATATCGTGGTTTCTCCATAAAACTTTGACTTGAGGTATAACCTTTGAGCGTAAAATATGTTCCTTTTTATCCAAGATTTTAATAGGTATCTCTTCATACGTTAAATCTTCTGCTATTTCGTCTGGTTCTAATTCAATAATAAAGATCCATTACAAGCCTAATAAGTAATTTAGTTCATCGTAGATAAATTAAAAACTTAAAAGATACAGAAATTCATCATCTCAATTAAAATATTTGAATTGAAAGACAAAGAATAGTAAAACACCACCCTTATCCTCGCTCAAATCTGTGATCTTCGTGATCTTGACCTTCAACTTCGTTCCTCCAATGTTCTTCTGAAATTATAGTCAAATCTTGCTAATTGATTGATTCATTGAATTGATCTTTGTTCTCTCTTTATATCTCAGAATAAGTTATGTATAATACTCATAAAACGACGCCCAACACAGTCCCAATCCATGCCAAAGTGTTTCTTGTACGCAGCTGCAGAGTTCCAATTGAAGTAGAAACCTTCTCTCTCTCCGTACCCTAGCCCCGGCGGGGGATTTTGTACTAGATAGGCCCACCCCGGCGGGGGGTGCTACTGTAGTTGACTCTTGTACCCCCGCCTCAGCGGGGTTTCTTTCTCAATAAAGCCCACCCCAGCGGGGGTGGTGTGTTTCTGCAGTGCTAACTCTTTGCTCATTTTGTGCCACTTTCTCGCCACAACGCCACCAGTATGCCACGAATGCTACGTAATGCAATCCTAAACATAAAACAAACACGAAACAAGTATAACTATACAAAAATAGACAGGATCAACACTATTTAAGTCCAATTCAGAAGCCGATTCGTAGGTATAAAACCCACTCATCACCAGGCCAAAGAGAACTTTTACCATGTGTCTTTTCCTGTAACACCAAATGTCATGATTATGTCAATCCACAATTAATGGTCATAATCATGTCAATCAATAGTTCCTTTTTACACTTAGGCCAAAGAGAACTTTCACCACGTGTCTTTGCCACACATGCTAAAGACATTCAACAATCATATTATCTTTGCACTCAGGCCAAAGACATTTACAACAACTTAGTCTTGATGATTATTACAAATAACAATAATATGAATGGTTGACAGAAATAATCAAAATTATAAAATATAGAATAAACATTAGTGATTTTTAATTTAATTTATCCAGAGTCCAAATTATCAACCTGATATCATACTGTCTTTGCTCCCAGGGCAAATATAGTCAATTGTAAAACTAATGGTCATGATCATACCAATCAACAGTTCCTGATCATAATCATGTCAATCAATAGTTCCTTTTTGCACCCAGGCCAAAGAGAACTTTCACCACGTATCTTTGCCACGTAGGCTAAAGACACTCAACAATCATACTTTCTTTGCTCCTAGGCCAAAGACAGTCAATTGTAATACCAATGGTCATGATCATATCAATCAATAATTCTTGGACTTTATCATGCAATTCAGCAGTTCCTCTTTGCACCCAAGTAAAAGAGAAGTTTAATCACGTATCTTTGCATGTAACTCCAAAGTTCATGATTATGATAATCCACAATTCTTAGTTATAATCATGCCAATCAACAGCTCATCTTTGTACCGAGATCAAAGAGAACTTTTACCACGTGTCTTTGCCAATAACACCAAATGTCATGATCATGCCAATCAACAGTTCCTCTTTGCACCCAGTCTAAAGAGAACTTTCACTACATGTCTTTACCATAAATGCTAAAGACATTCAACAATCATACTGTCTTTGCACCCAAGTCAAAGACATTTATAACAACTTAGTCTTGATAATTATTACAAATAACAATAATATGAATGATGGACATAAATAATTAAAATTATAAAATATAGAATAAACATTAGTGATTTTCAATTTAAATTATCAAGAGTCCAAATTTTTAACATGATATCCAGAAAATCGATTAGAGTTTTGGATAAAATATATAGTTCAAGAAAATGTAAGGTTCACAGTTCAAATGTAACGATTAAAATTTAATAGGAAGATTCAGCTGAAAAGATATTAGATGAAGCACAAACTATTAAGGATATTCTAATTATTTCAGAAATTTTCACCGTTTAATGATAAGGTTGTAGAAACGAATAATAATTTCTTACCATAAATTTAGGATTAAGAAAGAAAATGATATCACTTACCTTAGTAAGTGACTATATATTATCTGTTATTAACTTGAATAATTCTTACACTTTTACTGATGTTAGCAACACTCAGAGTATACTTACACTCAAAAGAAATACTCACAATATTGTAGTAGAAATATTTTGTGCTATTAGTGTATTTTATGTTGCTTCACTGAGCAACCTATTTATAGGAGGTATACTGGCACGCCGAGTTGGAAAAATAATTTATAGCAGGAAAACTAGAACACCAAATTTGAAAAACAAAAGGTTACATAAGAATTGTAATATTTGTGGGTCTTATAGAAAAATAAGTCAAACTTACAATAAACGTCTCATGCTAAATACCTCTATTTATAACAAAAATTGAATAAATGTCTACCACACATCACTTATCATTAATATCTTTAATCAATACCTTTTATTCATCAATTATTCACACAATTTTAATTTTCCAATAATTATTCACAATTAATATTATTGACTCATAATACTGACAATCAGATCTTTCTCAAGAAAGAGGGGACCTTCCGTATAAATGGTGCTCAATTAAATAACCTCTTTCCTTACCAGAACATTTTAGAATTTACAGATAATGCTAACTGTTTAATTATTTTATTTCAATTATTATGAGTTACTATATCGTGACAATTATTGATTTAAAAATATGAAATATTATGGAGTTACTATTGTGGCAATTATTGAGTCTAATAATATGAAATATTATGCAATATTATGTGATACTGTAGAATATCGTGTACTAGTGTGTCTTTATCACCGGGTATTTTAACAGTTAAATGTTAAATTTCTATCGATAATTCTTATTAGAAAGGTTATTTCTCTCGTTTACGGTATTCGACAATTTTGTTGTTGTGAGGCCTACCAATGATTGTGTTAGAGTTTGCATATTTTAATTTGATGATGAATAAGCTTAATGTATATTTGTACCAGTATAATTTGTATAGTCCTTATAAAGAATTGATCAATTGTATAAGGACCTAGAATAGAAAGATCAAATAATGTTAGGTTGATCTTAAAAGAAGCAGGATTGATGTATAGTTGATAGGATCATAAGGTTACCCTGCTACTTGAAGTACAAGATCGCAGAGGAAGCATAAGGTCACAAATACATCAAGAGGATCGTTGAACTACTTGGAGAAATCAAAACTCTCTTCTTCGTAAAGTCATTTCAGATCGTTAAGTGAACAAGTGATCCTTCCAGCCAGAGAAACGATCTTTGATAAACACTCGATCGTAGAGCATTCAAGTCTGACAAACTAACTGATATTAGAGCGTTGCAAGTTGAAGGTTCCAATGCACTCTCAAAATATCCTTGGCGAAAATTGAAGATCAAATTATGTGTCTGCTAGCTAATTGGTGACAGTGATACGTTAAGGGTGTTAGGTGAGAAAGCATGTTGATGTGACAGGCAAAGAAAAAAGAGTTGTCTCCAAGGTTTAAAATGTCTACATCAAGTATTCTAGTACATCTGAGCATTAAATGCACAAGTAGACATTTTGCAATGGAAAGATTTCTCTGCAGAGTATAAAGGGCTACAAGGATTCAACTTTTAAAAAAATGAACATTTTGATCAAAAAGTCAAAAACTCTGCTAAAGTCAAAGAACGAACTCAATAATCCAATATACAAAGTTCGAGTTACTAAGTACCTGTGAAGAAAAGCTAAATGCAAACCTAGCAGCACCTCACAATAAACATCAATCATCAAAGCATCTGAGGGCTAAGAGTTCTTGTCTTTGTAACTAAATATCCAAGTTTGTGGGGCTTGAAGAGGGCAAAAGTGTCCTATTCGTTGTGACTAAATATCCAAGTCTGCGGGGCTTAAAAAGGGCAAAAGTGTCCTATTCGTTGTGATTAAATATCCAAGTCTGCTGGGCTTGAAGAGGGCAAAGTGTCCTTGTGAAAGTAGTATGCATACAAGCCAATCATGTATGATGATAAAGCATATACTTTATAATCAATCTTATTTATTTATTAATACAAGAATTACATATTAAAGGCATTTAATTATCTACATGGTGCTGTTTTAATAATATGTGATAAACCCATAGTTTTAAGCAATGCCTTTAGAATCATGATGAGATCATGCTAATGAGATCTAAATTCTTAGATAGCTTAAAACTAAAATGTTCTCAATCGATGGATTACTAAAAAGGGGATTAGTGAATCCGGATAGATTGATACATACGTTGCTTGCTCATTGGATGAGAATGATTGATCTCATGATCATTTGTGTGGAGACACTAAAGCAAGTATGCAGGTGCTTATTAGAGAATAAGTTCACTGAACGTGACTCGTTAAGGAATACCTAATGGAGTTTTACTTGCCTATCAAATAGGAATTCCTATAGTGATAGTAGTACAAATTATCCTTAGACTTGAGATCATCATAGTATCTTATATATAATGAATTATACTTTGACTTATTCCTTAAGATCCTTAGGGTATATCAAAGGGTATGCTTGGGTGTAATAAGTTATATATAGAGATAATGAATGATTAATAAAGAATCTACCACTTCTAGTAAAAGAAGAGAAATGTCTTATGTGATTCGATAAATGACAACCCAGGAATCCTTGGCCAAGGTGGAATGAAATTAGAAAGTAGTTTCTAATTTGTAATTATTAGGAGTTATATATTTAGGAATCAGAATACATATAATTAAATAAAATAAGACTTGACAGTTATTCCATGTCTTATATTTAATTGGGACATTGTATGGTAGAAGGATTGAATTGTACAGTAACTATTAACTCAAAGGTTCTTTTATGATTAATGTTGAAATCTATATTATCTGAAAAGTCGTTGATCGCTAGGGAGGCTTATCCCTATTGTAGAATAAATATTATTTATTTAAATAAATTAATCGTTTAATTTATTTATTTAAATAAGATTAGAATTGTTCTAATTGATTTATTCACAACCGGTTTAATATGGAGAACATAAAGGGTCATACCATAAAAGGAAGAATAATTATTTAAGAAGTTAATGGCATAATCGTAATAATATGTTAAGTATATTTAATTTAATCTATGGTGATAGAATAAATTAAATAGCTTAATATTTATTATTTAATATTTTAGAAATATTAAATATAAATTAATAAGAGGAGTCTTATTAATATTATTATAATTATTATTATTTTAATTTCTAAAAGAGTTTAGGAATTAATTTAATATAAGTACTCTCATTTATTCCTAATAAGATTCGGAGGGAAAATTAGTTAAAAGAGTTTAATTAATTATCCCTAATAAGATTAGGGAGCCCATTTAATTAAAAGAGTTTAATTAAATAAATAATACCTTATTTTAATTAAATAGGGATACCTGATATCTTTATAAGAGGAGTCTTATATCAGATATTAGATACGCAATTCTAACTGTTGGAGAGTACGTCCCCTTTTTATATTGAGATAGGAAAAACTAGGGTTTGAGCCAATACACCCTTCTTCTTGAAAATTATTCTTCCTTGATGGATCACCTCTAGAGGCCATACACTTGGGTGGCTAACATTGATCAAAGGAAGGAATCTACCCGGAGATTCAAGGAGATCGCGGAGAAGTAGGAGGTGAACTCGTACTTGTGGAAGCTTGTATCTACAAGGGTATGATTCCATAATTTCTTGTTCTTCATTTTAATTAATAACATGCATAAAGGATGATCCGGGTAATTGGTTTGTGAAAAATTTTAAAATCTGATTTTATTTTGCTTCCGCTACTTTTGCAATTTGATTGCTACTTTAATTTTCACAAAATCTTACACCTTGTCCGTGTGACTAAACCTTTAGTGAATTTCCTACTCGAGGAGTAAAAGAGTGGAGTAGGAGTTATTCAGTCTCCGAACCACTTAAAATTGCATGTGTATTTACGTGCTGATTTTAGTTTCTTACCTGCTTATTTATTTATCTTTCAATCTGTCAAAATGATATTTATTTTTAGATCTTCAAGGGGTTTTCCAAAAGACTTATTCCGTTGTGCTTAATTAATTAAATTATCAAGTTTTTGGTAATATTCCTTTAATCAATATAAATTTTAAAAGATCTATTCAATCCTCCTTTTATATCCACAAGTGTCTTTGGGTAATAACAAGTGGTATCAGAGCAGGATCTCATGTACACGAAGCTTAAACTTTGAGTAGATACATGACACAAAATAAAATTGTTTTGAGCTTGGTGGTGGAAGTAAGCCACCTCTTCTAAACAGAGAAAAATTTTCTAACTGAAAAGTGTGTATGCAGGCATACATGGATGCTATTGATGATGATCTGTTCGATGCCAATCTCACTGGTCCATATGTTCCCACAAAGCTAGCTCCAACAACAGATGATCCAAACAGAAATCATTACAATGCATGAAGAATGGACTAAGAATGAGAAGAAGTGTGTACTGATAGATAAAAGGGCCAAAAACATTTTGTTTATGGCTTTAGAGGATGAACTCTTCAAAAATGTTGTAAACTACACTACTTCCAAGGAAGTATAAGAGGCATTGCTGGTGATGCACGAGGGAACAGAGAAGTTAAAGAAAACAAAAAATCTCTTCTAACTCAACAATACGAGATGTTCACTCATGTTCCTAGTGAAAATATCACAGCAACTTATGATAGGTTCAATATCCTCTTAAATGATCTAAAGTCATATGGAAAGGTATATCCAAACAAAGACCTAAATATCAAATTCATGTGAGCCCTACCCAGTAAGTGGGATGCCAAGACTACAGCTGTTCGAGAATCAAAGAAGCTACACGAAATGACTGTGCAGAAGCTCTATGGTAATCTTTTTACCTATGAGCTGGAGCTGAATCAAAAAGCGGAAACTCTATCTGAAAATAAAAGAAAAGACAAAGGTGTTACTCTTAAAGCCTCTGATGGAAAATCCAAAACTCCAATCAGAGTTGAAGAAGATGATTAAGAAGGCTTGGATGGTGATGATGATGATGTTTCTTTGCTTGCTAGAAGATTGAGAAAATTCATGAGAAAAGGCAGCAATTGGAGAACAAGAAGAAATTTCAACAAAGGAAGCAACAACAGTGAACAAGAAAAAGGACTTGTGCTTCAACTACAAGAAGAATGATCATTTTATTATAGAATGCACAAAGCGTCTACGAGAAGATCTCAAAAATTATAAATAGAAGCATGACAATAAGAAAGAATACAAAAACTACAAGAAGTCTCACAAGAATGAAAGAGTTCTAGTAGCTGACAGCTCATAGAGTGACTCAGATGACGATACTAGCTCAGACTCAAGTGATGATAAAGAACCACAAGTAGCCAACCTGTGTCTGTTGTCCGTAGAAGGAAAGTCCAACTCAACCACTGATCGTCGAGAAATCGATATCTATGAGGTATTTGACTTAAACTCTCCGGATGTTAATATGGATGATGCATGATATTACTTTTGAATTACATAGATACATGAAGCAATTCAGAGTTCTATCAAAGGATTATTCTATTCTTCAAGAGGAGAAAGAAAAAGTGCAAGTAGAATGGGAAACCTCTCTACGAAAAACTTTCTCTTTATCCAAGCTTGAAATAGAGAATAAGGATTTGAGAAAGATAAGGGTATTCGCGACAGTTTTTCCAATAAACTATGTCTCCAATTTTAAAAAATACATCAACAAATCATTATCCAACAGTTTCCTTATCCTTATTTAACTCTCTATTCTAATCTCTATATAAGATTTTACTCCCCAGGGTGAGGGAGTCAAAAGAGCGTTCTCTATATATTCAAAATGACATTTTACACCCTCATTTAAGTGGACAACTCATCAAGCATACACATCTTACATTATTATGACATGACTTTATTACTATTTCATTTCCAAATTATAAAATTAATATTGAATTATTTTTAAAAAATTAATTTCAAATGTATTCAAATTTAAAATTTATTTAATTTATGCCCATATATTTATAAATATTATAAAAGTATTCTTAATTATAAAATATATTATTTTCAAAATTTAAATGAATCATATTTAAATTTAAGAATATCACAAATTAACTTTTAAAAATTAATATTGATTTGATGTACATTTGTAGCTACAATCTATTCAATATTTACTCCATAAATTACTTAAAATTTAAAATAAAATAAAAGTTATTTTACAGTGGACTAAAATTAATAAATTATACTATATTTTATAAATTATAAGATTAAGTCAATTTGATGCATTATCAAACTTAATAATTTTGCTAAGAATTTTAAAAATAATAAATTTTATAAGTAATAGTATATTTTTTCTAAATAAGTTATAATATGTATTGATTAAATTTTTATTAAATTTAAATTTAAAAATATCACATACTTACTTCAAAAAAGATTAATAAATTAATAGTGATTTTATAATTAAAAACAAGATGTTGTAGTATATTACATCTATTATAAGCTCTAACACATTAAGTCAATACAAAGGTCAAATAGTTACAACGGTTAAAACATGCTTTAACTATTGGAACTTTTAAAATTTAACTTTTAAATTTTAAATTTCATTATTTAAGGAATCAATATAAGGAACGTGTTGGGTACATAGTGAAAAAATTGAATCTCTATGCTGCAGAATGACCCAATGACACTGCAGAGTAGGGATAGAGATAAGGAAACTATTGTGAATTCTCTAACTGAAACAAACACTCTGAGAGAATCAATTCTTAAGTCTAAAATAGAGGAATTGGAAAAGACAATTTTCATGTGGAATAATTCTTCCTCATCTATGAACTCCCTGATCATAAGTCAAAGGGTGGCCTTTGACAGATCGGGATTAGGATTTGATGGTTTGTCCTCCTCAAATCTAAGTATGAAAAAATGTATGGAAACAAACAAAAACATTGCTTCTTCCTCCCATAGAAACATTGTGTTTGTGATATCCAAAGAAGTCATTGAAGCAAATATTTCTTGTCTACCAATATCTGCTGACCAAGTTGTTGTTCCAAAAGAGAGCAGGTCACATATTGGTTTGGGCTTTGTAAAATCGTAAAGTAAGATCAAGTCTACGACCATGTCTACAAGAGTCGTAGAGATTAGAAATAACTCTACAGGTAAGTCTAGAAACAATTTCAGTATTGGTTCTTACTCTACGAAATTCCAAAATTATAAAACTATATGGAGGCAATGATGTCAACCAGAAAGATGGGCATATCAACCATATAAAGTTCAAATTAGAAGAAATTCACACACAATACATAAATTGTTTTAAATATCGTAGATATTGACATAAATTTGTTGATTACTACCATGCATATTATAAACCCAAGATTAGGCAAATCTGGGTTCCCAAGATAACTAACATTGAAGAACCCAAAAGAGTGTGGGTACCAAAATAAACAATGATTATCCATAAAGGTACCAAGTTCAATTGAATCTGTTTGATATCTTGATAGTGGGTGCTCAAGGCACATGACTCGCAATAAGGCTTTTCTGTAAAATTTTAAAGATAAAGATGGTCCAACAGTTATCTTTGGAGATAACAATTCTGGTAAAACCAAAGGATATGGCTCTATAGGAAAAGGAGTTGTTCCATTCAATAAAGTAACCTATGTTAATGGACTTAAAAACAATCTGCTAGGCATAAGTCAATTACGTGATAAAGGGCATCAAATCATCTTCCTCAACAACCAGTATCGAGTTCGAGATCTAGAAACCAATTCTGTAAACCTGACTGGATCAAGAGAAGGAAACGTTTATGTGATGAATCTATCTTATGTAAGTTCTTCAGTATCAGCTTGTTTCTTCTAAAAAGCTTTAGAAGACATAAGTTAGTTATGGCACATGAGACTATCTCATCTAAATTTCAAGAATATGTCAAAGCTTACATCAAATGATCTAGTTAGAGATTTATCCAAGCTAAACTTCATCAAGGAAAGACCCTGCAAAGCTTGTCAACAGGGAAAGCAGTCCAAGAGTTCATTCAAAAGAAAGATAACCAACTCAAATGAAAAGTCATTACAACTTCTTCATATGGATCTCTTTGGGCCTATTTCAACAATCAGTCTTGGAGGTAAAAGATACTCACTGGTATTAGACGACTATACCAGGTTCACATGGGTATTCTTCTTAAGTTCAAAAGACGAAATCGATACTCAACTGATCAGATTTTTCAAGGTAGTGATGAATGAGAAGGGCGAAAAGATAAAAGCTATAAGTAATGATCATGGCAGGTAGTTCGACTATTCTGAAGTAAATTAATTTTATGAAGACGATGGTATTCAACACAATTTCTCAGCACCTCGAACTCCACAACAAAATGGGGTAGCTAAAAGGAAGAATATAAATCTTATTGAATCAGGAAAAACTCTTCTGGCAGCAGCTAGACTGCCAGAATATTTCTAGGCAGAAGTTGTTAACATTGCGTGCTACACTTAGGATAGATCCCTAATCCACGCTACGATTAAAAAGACGCCCTACGAGCTATGGAAAGGAAGAAAGCCAAACACCAGCTACTTTCGTGCCTTTAGTTGAGTATGTTACATTCTCAACAATGGCAAAAGATATCTGACCAAATTTCAGCCTACATCAAATGAAGGAATCTTTCTTGGATACTCTATAGAAAGCAAAGCCTAAAGAGTGTTCAACAAAAATACTTTGACAGTAGAAGTATCTATCTATATCACATTTAATGAATTTGGTGAAGGTGAAGCAAGCAAGACTACTCAATTTGAAGAATCCGTAGAATTGGAACCTCAAACTGCTCAGAATTCTATGATCGATGAAGATGTGCTAGATCCTACGATCGTAGTACCAGATAAAGAAATTATAGAGTCTCAAAATCTAGATACTAAAACTCTAAGAACCAATGAAAATGCAGAACAAGAACCAGATCTTGAAGAACTTTGACAAGAAGGCACAAGAACTGACGTTCCATCCGGATCAAGATGGGCAAGAGATCACACTCAAAATCTAATCATTGGAGATCCAAGTGGACGTGTCAAAACAAGATTAACCCCTCAAAATGAATGTTTCTATCTAGAATTCCTTTCTCAGATTAAACCAAAGAAGATTGAAGAAGATCTAGAAGACTCTAGCTGGATCGAGGCTATGCAACAAAAGCTGAATCAGTTTGAAAGGAGCAAGGTTTGGAGGTTGGTTCCTAAACCAAAAGATTATCCCATCATAGGCACAAAATGGGTCTTTAGGAATAAGATGGATGAAGATGGTGTGATCACAAGGAAAGGATGGTAGCAAAAGGATATTCTTAGGAAGAAGGAATAGATTATGATGAAACATTCGCACCTGCTGCAAGACTGGAAGCTATCAGGATGTTTCTGGCCTATACAGCTCACATGAAATTCAAAGTCTTCAAAATGGATGTCAAGAGTGCATTTTTCAATGGCGAACTTCAAGAATAAGTTTATGTTGAACAAACACCAGGTTTTATCAATCCTACTTTTTTAAATTATGTCTTTAGACTTGATAAAGCACTATATGGTTTGAAACAATCACCTAGAGCATGGTATGAAACATTCACTAATTATCTTGTTAAAAATGAATTTACTAGAGGAAGAGTTAATACAACTCTATTCCTTAGGAAACATAAGAATAGAATCCTATTAGTTCAAATATATGTTGATGATATCATATTTGGCTCTATTAATGAAAAATATTGTGAGAAATTTGCCAAGTTAAAGCAGAGTAAATTTGAGATGAGTATGGTGGGTGAGCTTAATTTTTTACTAGAACTTTAAGTCAAGCAATCTGAAGAAGGGATTTTTATCAATCGAGTCAAGTACATCAAAGATCTTTTGAAGAAGTATGTCTTAGAATCAGCCACCCCCATGAAAACTCCATTGACATCTGCTACCAAACTTGACAAGGATGAAAAAGGTAAAAATGTTGATATTATTCAATACAGAGGTATGATTGGATCTCTCTTGAATATAACTACTAGTAGACTAGATATCATGTTCTCAACTTGCATTTGTGCTATATTTCAAACTAATCCTAAGTAATCCCATCTAATAGTTGTGAAAAGAATTTTTAGATATCTCAAGGGCACTCCTTACTTGGGCTTGTGGTACCCCAATGAGTCTCCCTTTAATCTGATAGGATATTCAGATGCAAATTTTGCAGGTTGAAAGATTGAAAGTAAAAGCACTAGTGGGACATGTCAATTGCTAGGAAATAGACTTGTATCTTGGTTCAGAAAGAAGCAGAACTCTGTGTCAACATCCACGACCGAGGCTAAATATATCGCAGCTGGTAGTTGTTGTGGTCAAGTCTTATGGATGAAGAACTAACTTGCTGATTATGGGTTTGATTTCAAGTTTATCCCAATATTTTGCAATAATACTAGTGCCATTTCAATCACTCATAATACTGTCATGCATTCTAGAACTAAACATATAGATATAAAATATCATTTCATTAGAGATTGTGTTCAAAATAGAGATATCTCCTTACATTTTATTCCAACTAATGATCAACTAGCAGATGTGTATACTATGCCTGTTGATGAATTTAAATTTAACAAACTAATAAGTGAGTTAGGTACGCTAAATTTGCATCCATAATACTATGGTTCTAGAAGACATTATCTAAGTATAAAAAAGAGAATTGTAACGCTGGAAGTAATCGTAGAAGGCGCGTACTGCTCACGATCAAGTGAGCGAGTGGAAAATAAAGCTATTACTTATTAACTGCAAAACAATAGAACTGAAATGACGTGCAAAGTATCATATCATGGTGTGACGCCCCCAAATTCAGACCACTCATGTCTCGAATCTGGTTTGCCACATGCTACAAATCTAATGACTAAATAACATCTCATGCAAAGGAAATAACAGAATAGATTACATTTATTTAATATAATCATTCATGTCCCAAGGTTTCGTAACTTAAAACATCTCTTACATACCTTAAACATAATTAAACATAGATTAGACATAACTATTACATAAGATAATTTAGGTCTTTACATATTTATAATATTTCTAATTAAATATGAAGCTACTCTGTAGCTTTGCCCTTGCCCTTATCAGTGCCCGAGGGTCTGCCTTGCTCTGCCTTAACTGAAATATTTTTAAGGAAAGCAAGAATGAGCAACAAGTTTGCTCAACAAGTAATATAGCAATAAGGAAGTTCAAAATAGTTTTAAATTCTCGAGAGTATATCAACAAATGATAGTTCAAGGATAGCAAAAAGTATCAATGGTTTTCAACAATAGTCACTAAGGACAGAAAATATCAATAAGATTCAATACTAAATCAATTCGAGTTTTCAAAACACTGAATACTGAGCAGTCACTAAGGACCATGAACTTCTACTAGAATTAATAGTATTATACTGAAAATCCAATAAACAAGTACAACAAGTGATCAGCCTAAGGTACCCTATGTCATGCATAACATTTAATCATATTCATGTGCGCACGCCGGTCTCCCGACAATTATATAGTTTCCCTTTCAAGGAGGGTTGTTCATCTAATTCAATTACAAGAGTCCGCGCCAAGTTAATTTGGTCTGGATAGCTTTCTATCATACAATAATGGTCTAGTCGAATCAATGGCTTAGACAACTTTTATAATGCATTCAAGAACTATAAGTTCAATGCTTGGAATAATCATCAAGATATATCAATGATTTTCGAATAGTAATAGATATTTGTTTGAAATAAATATGGTAGACATGACAACAATTCAGATTATACAATATGTACAATATAAGGAACTTATGAAACTTGCATTCAATATGAGAATCAAATGAAGTTCGAGAACTTGCACAAAATCCAAAGTTGTGTAAGTTAGGAAACTTGCGTAATGATAGATTACTTGCATAAATGCATAAGTTAGGATACTTTCCTCAAGCGTAGTTTTCCAAAGTATCAACACTTTTCGAATCCTATCATAGTTACGCGTATAGGATATTCATTAGTTATGTAAATTTAATATTCATACTTGATATGTTAGTTAAACACGTACATAAGAGTCCAACTTAGTCATATAATCCCACACGTGCATCATTACGTACCTTACATTCACATAACACAAAATCAGTTTCTAAGACACTACGAACATAATTCGTAATCATCCTTTGGCTTATGTTTGAAAGTTTATAAACACTTATCCAACATATGATTCTACCATTTGCATGCTTATTGACACATTGAATACTGTACTGGACATGTATTACAGATTAAGATAACAATATAAGCATGCATTAACCCCCAGATTACAACAGAATAAGCAGACTGTACTGCAAGGTGGCGCGGTCGCACTGCTCCCAGTTCAACTCAGAGCTGATAAATAGAAACATGGCCTGAATTACACACCCATATACATTTACGATGACACTTGTAGAATCATACTTGACATGATGTTTATGATTAGGTTTGGTCTCTTCTATGGTCATTCCAAGATTCTTTTAATGTTATGGTTTTGTTTTTAGAAGAATTTCTATCTCGACAAGGCTAAATGGAACCAATTTTCAACAGGCTACTCATGCTTAACCATTATACCACATAATGAGGTTAATAAACCTTAAATATACATGCTCAAGTTATTCTACCAATGTATTCCAAATTAACATGGTTTTACTTCTTTAGAATTCATTGAAACTATGCTTGACTTGTTCACAACATACTTAGCTAGATGGATGCACATATCAATCATGTCTAGATGCATAAAATGTCTTATCATGGTGGTCCAAAAGTCCAGAATACAAATAGGGTATCTCCCAACAAAGTTGATTTTCAACTTCAACATCATCCTTCAAAATCTCATGTTAAACCAACTAAGCATGCAAGGAAACTTTGAACCCACATTTTATACTCATGTATATATATAACTAAGTCACATAAACATGCTCAAAATTTCTGAATTCAAAGGTCACAAGATCCACCAAATTTTATTTCAAACTTCAAGTTTTCCTTTAAAAAATCATTAAAACTAAGCTAACAAAACTTTTTATACACGAAGCAAGCTTATGCCTTATGTTAGACTCATTTACATACATATCTAGGTTATTTACACATGCTCACAACGTCAGAATACAAGTAAGGTTGTTTGCAACAAGGTTTGTTTTCCAAACTTATAAGTTTTCTTGAAAAACTCAAACTAAAACAAGCTAAAGTGAGTGACTACAAGTAAGGCAACCTACGTTAGCATGTCAGAGACATTTATAACTAGAATCAAGTCAAACTAGCATGCTCATCATAACACAAAGCAACAAAATTTATTTACCAACATTGGCAGCCTGCACGGCCGTGCAGTATTGTACTATAGAAGTGGCACGGTCGCGCCACTTCGTCCAGAGGCAAAAAATGGCTTTGCTTCTGTAGAGCCTCAATACAAACAATGTTAAACCTGTAACTAGACCAACTGCAAATCTCCTAGACATGCATACAAACTCAGACAACCCAATGACATGTCATTTCATACCAATTAACAGAGAATTTCAATCAATTATAAGAATTTAACAAACTCAAAATTAAGAACACAAAACAGAATTGATACCTCTTGAAGCTTGAAATGAACTCCCTCAATTCTCTGATTATACTCCCTCAATTCTCTGTAACACTCCCTCTCTAATTATACTTAACAGATAATTTTTTAGCAACTGGAGATTGAGAAAGAAGTGCTTCCATTTTATAGAGGATGGATTACACAGTTCATGAATTTGCCTACTATATACAAACCAATGGGAAAGAGAAGGAACCATTGGATTGAGAGAGTTTGGTGAAAAGAATTCACCAACTCCTCCTTCCCCACTTCTCAGTTCATCATCACAACAACTCTAGCAGGCTTGAGTTCTCATGCAAGAATGGAGATAGTGTGACGCTCCCAAAATAGGTATACATCACCTATTCTGAGTCGCCAAATACATGGTACAGAATACAAATACAATCTTAAATATACAACATGAGCTGTGAGTTTTAATACAAATATTGTCTTCTAGACAGTATTCACACTCAAAATAAGTCCTCAATACATTTATTATCACACTATTTCATAGAATAGTGAGGACTACTAATGCTATCATCTGTACCGTCACTCCGTTCCCCGACTAGTCCCTGCTACGTTCTCATTTCCTGAAGAGAACAATGAAAGTAAAAGGGTGAGCTCAACTAGCCCAGTAATAAATATTATGACTAATAAATTATCATTAGCCTTCAACAGTGTTAAACTGATACAATATAATAAACATCAAGTTTAACTACAGCGGAACAAGCAATCCATTAAAAGCGTCAAGTAGAGAATAAAATCCACTATCTTTTATGATTTAAAAGGTTTTTCATCACTTTTATCGCTGGGACTCAGCTTAATAAATAATCTACATCATCCCTGCACTACGGCTAAGGATATTCATTAGTATCATAATCATAAATTATCCATGCACTACGGGCCAAGGATATTCGTGTATTCATCAATGGTCATGATCATGCCAACAACTGTCCATCAATGCACTATGGGCCAATGAGGACATTTACCACATTATTTGTAACATTACGGTCATGATTACACCGAATAATCCCTGATCATAATCATACCAAGTCATCTATGCACTACAGGCCACAGATGACTTTCAACAAAATATAAACATGAGGATGATGACAATGATATAAGAATTCAATAAAAACAAGTTCAAGAATTAATTTATCCAGGAACCAATAACGTCCAAATTGTCAACATGATACTGTTTTGTAGAGTAAAATTCAAGAATGCTCGGAAGAATATTTTCATGAAAAGATACTGGATGAAGAGCAAATATCAAGGATATTCCACTAATTTCATGGAGTATAGAAGCCAAAACTTTAACCAACTGAGTACAATAAAGAATGGAATAACAAAAGAAATCACCAGACATTCGATAGACCGCACAGACAGGTTATTCCAACAGAATAATAAATAACGGAACCAGGTCATGCGTAAACGCACAGACAGGATATTCCAACAGAATAATAAAGAATAAAATAATAACAGAATTCACCATACATGTGATAGACCGCACAGATAGGTTATTCTAACAGAATAATAAATAATGGAACCAGGTCATGCGTAATATGCACAAACAAGATATTCCGACAGAATAATAAAGAATGGAACCAGGTCATGCGTAAACGTATAGACAGGATATTCTAACATAATAATAAAGAATGGAACCAGGTCATGCGTAAACGCACAGACAAGATATTCCGACGGAATAATAAAGAATAGAATAACAAAAGAATTTCACCATGTATGCGGTACTTCGCATATACAGGTTATTCCATCAGAATAATAAGGAATGGAATAACAGAAGAATTTCACCATGTATGCGGTACTTCGCATATACAGGTTATTCCAACACAATAATAAAGAATGGAATAACAGAAGAATTTTACCATGTATGCGGTACTTCGCATATATAGGTTATTCCAACATAATAATAAAGAATGGAATGACAGAAGAATTTTACCAAGTATAGGGTAGTCCACGTATACAGGTTATTCCAACATAATAATAAAGAATGGAATAACAGAAGTTCTCTTCATGAATACGAAAAAAATAATACCCCTTACCTCAGAAGAAACTGGATATAGGAGTAGTGAAGTAGCAAAATACTTTTCTTCTTTCTCTCTATAGTTTCTCTCTCTAGAGTTTTATTAAATTCGTAAGAAATAATGAAGGAATGAGCTTCTATTTATAGGAGAATTGACTGAATAGTAACTAATTCATGAACGGTCCAGATTGATTTACTTTTAAACGGACGGTCCATATTAATTTACAATGCAGTATTAATAAAATATTCTAATAAAACAAAATCTTTTAAATAAAATATAATATATTCTATTTATAATCTAATAAAATGAATAACTTTATAAAAGTATTCTGTTTTATATAAAATATTTTACTATGCAAATACTATGCATGCACTATGCAAACACTATGCATAATAGAATATTATATATTCTATTTATAGTCTAATAAAACAATAACTTTATAAAAGTATTCTGTTTTATATAAAAAGATTTTACTATACAAACACTATGCAGACACTATGTAAATACTATGCATAATAGAATATCATATAATTTATAGTCTAATACAACAAATAACTTTATAAAAGTATTCTATTTTATATAAAAAGTTTTCTATTTTATTACATTTATAATAATAATAAAACAAAACTTATCACCTTTATTATAATTCACAATATTAATCGATCAGGTCGTTCCCAAGAAAGAGTGGGCTTTCCAATAAGGATTTCTCCCTATTTGCGCGCAATTAGGTGACCAAACCTCTCCTTGGCAGAACTTCTAGACATCGTTAATATTGCAAATAATAATATGAATAATTTTGTCATCTCAATTATTGATTTAATAACATAACATATTATACAGATGCTACTGTGACGATAATTGAATCAATAATATGAGAGATATGATGCAGCAATTACTGTAGCAATAATTGAGTATAACAGAGTGACTTCTTACGTAAACATCAATAATCAATACCGTGTGCTACTATGCAACCACGCGTATTAATGTACTTTTACTACTGAGTAGTTCAACAGTTTTAACGGTAACACTTTTGCCGTTATTTTTATAAAAATATAATTCTGTCGTTTTCTTACTACGACAATACTTCCGTTGTGGGGTTCACCAATGATTATACCGTCGTACGGATATTTTCCGACAAAAAGAATATTCTCCGACCAAACGAATATTATATAACAACTTGCATACTTTGTAAAATTTATAAATACTACCCACAACTATAACACTATCTCAAATCCACACCATAATATTAAAAAAAATTGAGAAAATTAAATCTTTATTCATAAAATTTGGGGTCTCACAGATAGGCTATTGTTGGGTACTATATGGTCACCTAATATGGGACAAGAGTTTTAAAACTCAGCAACTTGGTTATATAATGCTTAGTTTGGTTCCTTTTTGGTCTACAAGTGTGATTTTAATGTGTTAATGCTACTATATAATAAAAAATTAGGGATTATATATATACACATACCATATAATCCATGTACATTAGTCTAGTCCAATTAATATTTATAACATGTATGGACACAATTTAATTGGTTACTCATAATTCAATATCTCCTTAGAACTTTATTATTCCAATTAGACTTACTTATTGAAATAATTATTAATTTGTAATTCATTGATTTATTTTACTTTAATATTACATAAAGTACATCTCACACATACATGTTGTCACATAAGCAACTCATTCAATTTTACTATATAGTTTCAGATATTATATAGTCACATTAAAGCGTCACACTACACTTCCTTTTTAATTGAATGTAGGTACTATATATATAATATTATTAATTACCACATATCTTGCATACAACAATTAATTGAATAAATTATTTACTCATTCATATTCTATTACTTAGAATAATAATTAATTATTAATATAATTTTAATTAATCATTCGCTTCTTAATTCATTCATTCCTTAATTTAATTGAACTATCAAAATTTCCATTCTCGTGCCACACAAGGCATTTCACAGGTTTCATCATATTTTCCCACATTTTCTCAATTAATATAAATTCAATTTAATCTAATTGAGCTACTCGTCTCATGACACATAAATATTTATATACAATAAATATTTCCATTCTTATTAATATCATTATTAATATTATTTATAAAATTCACGGTTTACACATGGCACGTATCCCACTCCACATAACTAAGAGGGAAGTTATATAAAATTATTTTAAATTCAATCTCTAACCTTTACTATTCTATTTTGGCATCTACAAAATCTGGATATTCGCGTTTTTTGAAATATCCAAAAGCTTTCTAACCCTAGATCTCAAAATCCTCAGAAAACTTAATCATTTGTGTGAAATTTTTAGAAAAGGTGAATCAAGATGGCAAACTTCCACATCGTAACCGGTATTCAGCTTCGCTTTTATTAGTTCGTTGCTCAAGAGAAAGAACATCAAACATATTCTAAAACTTGTTGAAATCGATGGGTTCTCTGAGTGTTTGAACTCCAAAACCAAAATCTACTCAGATCTCATAAAGGAATTCTATCTAAATGTTAAGTTTAAGGATGGTGTGATAACAACTAAAGTCAAAGGAGTCATGCTTTAAATGGGAGCTGCCAAAATCAATGCATGTATGAGTTTTAAGAACAAAGGTCTCACTTCACTGGATACAGCTGATTTTAATGAAGGGATGTCATTAATGGGTCATAAGAAGAACCCATAGTTAAAAGGACTGAAGAAAAAGGAATTCCCTCAGGAGTATAAGTTCCTTGCTGAAATTGTGGGCAAGTGTATCATCTGCAAAGATAATGCTCATGACTCGGTAAGTGAACTTCAATTAAAGTTCATGAAAGTAATCGTTCAGTCCAGGAAAATCAATTTTGGTGCTATATTTGTGACTTGGTTGGGAAAATGGGCTAAAGATTTTGAAAAATCAAAAGCGGCTGGAAAGTCAGCCCCCAAAATGTTTCATGGGAGATTATTGAGTATTTTTGAAGAAAAGTCTACATGACAGAATCGCAGATGATGAAGGAGTTCCTTTTAATGCAAATAAAAAGATCGCCCCCAAATTTTTTAAGCATTGGAAAAGAAACCTTTTGGAGAATTTAAAGTCTAAGCTGTCTGAAGATGGAAGTGACAGGACTATTAGTGAAGTGTAGAAGCCAAGTTAAAGCTAAAGGAAAGAGAAAGATAGATATCATTAAGGAAGAAGAAGAAGCTTCTCAAGGATCGGTTTCTCCTTAGGTTCGTAGAATATACGATCAACCGAAGCAGAAGAAAAAAATTTGTCAAAGACAACTATCCAAGAACGACAAAAAGATGCTTAGAAAGAAGTACAAACATCTGAGTAAGTGAAAGATAAAGAAGATGTCAATACTCCTCTATCCTAGATGATTCCAAGAAAGAAAAGGTAGAATCATCGACAAAAGGCTCATGTGCAACTAGAGGAACGAGCTGGAGAATCCATGCATCCTCAAATTAAAGAAATAAAAGAAGAGGAAGAAGAAGAAGAAGAACATATGCTAATTCGAAAGAAATAAGGAAAGAGAAAATCATATTTCTCTGACCTAAGGGCAGAAGAAGATCCTGACGAACAAGGTCCCACTCGTGAGCCTCTACTTAATGATGAATTGATGGCTGAGACGGTTGTTATGCCTGAGCCATAGCTAGTTGTAGAAATAGAGCATGTTGCTGTAGATACAAGCTCTATGCCCAAGAAGATGACGAAAGAAGAAAATTAATTATAATGACTGAGAAAGCTGATAGAAGAAAGAAAGGTTAAAAGATTCGAAGCTGACTGACAAAAGAAAAGGGAAGAAGCAAAGTAGAAAAGAAGAGAAGAAAAGAGGAAAAGGAAAGAGCTAAGAACCAAACATAAGGATGTTTTGGCTCAACGATCACCACTTTCTTCAGATGCTTTTCTACGATTGACTCATGGCATCTCCAATATTGTAGATGACGCTACCAAGGGTTATGACCCTCCGATCGTAAATCTTGAAGATCCTACCTCTGAGGGGGAGAAACAAACTAAAAATACTAATTCTGAGGAGAAGCAGCCAAAGGAATCTCAAATCCCGCTCTCATCTTAACCATCTACTTGTCAACTGGTACCAAAACACTATTGGATACCTCCGCAAATAGCATATCAACGGGATGCGCAGAGATTATTCTTATTGGATGAGAGGTTCCAGAAACTAACCACCTACTACCAAATGAGTTGAAGGCAGAGGGTAAGGTCAAATGAGAGTAGTCCATTCCACAGATGATATGTACACTCTCTTTTATGATCTGGACATCGACCGAACTACAATTGTGTTTGAACCAAAAGGTGATCAATTATTCTATTTCAGGTCACGGTTGCATCTCCTTCGAGCATTAATGCAACGTGATCATAGTTATGTTCGTTAGGCATAAACTACTTATCCTAGTCTACCCATCGTATCTCAAAACTTTCTCTGTTTTAAGGTATGCTAAGAAATTTCTTTGCTCTGCACCATTTAATAAAGAAATTTGTATATTTCCTCCTATCTAAATAATAATCACATTTCTCCTTCATCTTCTGGTTGTTACGACTAGATCTTTAGTTTACCTTCTTTGATCTTTGAGCAACCTTCTCACTCTCATATTCAACATCTATTTGTGATGAAGAATCCCCTCCTCCTTCACATACAGAGTCTCCTCATTCTACAAGCCATATCTATAATGCAAATATTCAAATTGTAGAATTTTAATCCCATATAGAATCTTAATTGCCTCCTCATTCTCTGATCGTATAACCTTTATCCCATACGATCAAAATCGAACCTTCCACTTCCCATACTCATTATCCACTTCCCATAGTTGACTTCTTTTCACCCATTCATATTTCTAGTCTCTTAGCATCTACTCATCATTCATCTCTTCATTCTAGTACTTCCTCCCCATGGACTTAAGATTCCCCAGACACGAATCCCCTAATCTTAAGTATGGTAAATCTAAGGTTGGAACTCACCCTCTCTAGAACGAACA